>CM060200.1:4655269-4913761 GCA_030562195.1 Nipponacmea schrenckii
ATCTACAAGCTTGTTATATTCAAATTCATCTTAAAATTCGCGTGTGCATAAGATGTAAATGATAGCAGCTGGAAACTTCAATGTTCTGATATATTCTTGAGGATTTTATGGACTATGAGAGTTTGAATCATAGATATTGGAAGAGGAGTCATAGCTTTATCTTTTTCTGAAATATGTAATATTTTGTAGTTTAAAATAACCCATGATCTTTCCTAAAGAGGATTCACAGTACTCATTTCACCTGTTCTGCTTTGTGATTAACTGTAAACATTATTTAGAAAAGTTGAATATGGTTTTTATACAGTATTTGTTTTGTTATTAAGGATATGAGTGATAAGTCAAGTGATACTGAGGATTGGACTTTTGTTGATAAAGAGGGAGAATTAGAGGTCAGTATGCCTATTTATAATACTAGTACATACTTTATGCACATATAAAGAGATAGTTCCATATCCCTTAGATATATGTCCACACATGAAGGTGTATATAGCCATTGCCTCTGTCTGTCTGCAATAGTTGTGGAAACAATAGAGAGCTGGTTTCTTTATGGATATTAACGAAACTTGGTGTGAGTCTTCGTATCACCTAAATATCAATCGCATTGAAAACCAACAATTGAAAAATATTTTATAGGGGTTATTGCCCTTGTTCTTCAATTCTTTGTAGACATGATAGGCAGCTGGTTTTGATGAAACTTGGTCTGAGTAGTTGAAATAACCCAAGAATGAACCCTATTGAAAATCAGTCAAATCAAAAATATTTATTGGAGTTAAATAATTGTCCTTGGTCTTGAAAATTTGTTGAATTTATTTTGGAAACGATAGCTATTTTCTGAGAATTGAAGGATACCTTATTTATTTGATATTGATGTCACACTAATTATGAGTTCATTATATAACATTTTAAATAGAACAGAAATTTTATTCTTGTATCAAAAAACCTTTTCAATCTTGTTGCAAAGTTAAAATCACACATGGTCGCACGTGAATATACATAGATATTCATACTTTGTTTTTGTAGTTAAGTGATGAAGGTAGCAGTGCTAGTTCTATTGAAGTGGTTATTGTTGAGAGTGATGTTGTAACATATCAGAATCGTAGATCTTTAGAGAGATCAGTATCTCCTACATTCCAAAGTACTTCTACTGTGGACACAGGTAGGAGAACAAACATTTGGTACAGTATCATTGTGTTATTAGATCAGCCATATTCATTTGACAGAAGCCTTACATCAAGTACAAAATAGTTGAATATTAATGTGGTACCCCCTCTTATTATATACATTTTTTTTCAGAAAATGAGAAAATTATCTGAAGAAGGCCTTGCAGCTGTAAGTAACCTTTCCTCTACTAGTCTTGAAAACCAGGAAACCATTGAGACTAAAGGCTCTTTAGCAAATAACAATGATGAAGATAATAGTGATCACAGAAATATTGAGTGCTCCAAACAGAAGTTGTCTCCCATAATCAGTTTAACAGATGGTCAACCTAAAATGCAAAGGTAAGTAATGCAAACTTTAATTTGGTTCAAATACATCAAAGATATCTTAAGGCATAATGAAGTAAAATAAACTAATCCATAGTTTTTATCTAGTACCTTTACCTAGTGCCATTTGATTGATGGTTAAGTGTTTGAGGAATGAAATAACAAGATTACCAGTATATTGTGTTTGGGATAAAAGTGGCTATAAAGATGTTTGTATGTAGGCAGGACACTGGAAACTCTGTTTGCTACATTCCGATTTTAATTTAGTTACCTTTAGGTCTTGCAGTTTCACAAAAATTAAGCATTTAATGTCACTTTAGCAAAATAATTAATTACTAGCTGATTAGTGACAGTAATATACAAAAAAATAGGGTAAAATGTATTTTTATATTCTAAAACTACAGACATTTAATTCATGTTAAAATTGTAGAGAGATGTCTGTAACAAGTGACACTAGCTGTTTACCAAGTATTCCATCTGATGTCTCTGATAATAGTAGTGAAGCAGGTATGAAGACAATATTTCTCGATTGCCAAACTGATTTTACCTTGACCAAGGGAGATGCATGCTTAAGAGATATCTGAATAGGAAGCAGTTTTTAGACACCACTATTGCTTGCTCGTCCATCAACATTTCAACTAGTTGTTGTAAAAACTATTTATCTTTTTATTTTAACATGTACAGTGGCCAGATGGCAATGTGTAAATTTTGTGTGGGTATATATATTTTTACATGTTAAGATATCTTTTTTTTTCATTTCAGATTCTGATTACATTCGATTAGAATCAGAGAGTTTAGATGGTGATAATCGTGTTATGACATCCTCTTCAGTTAGTTCTAATTTCAATTTCATCAGTAGAGAAAACTCACCCTTAACTGATGATGGTGCTGGAGATAAGATAGATGTGGCAAGTGGAAGCAAAGAAGGACTTGAAGAAAGCAGCAGCAACTCAGCTTCTGATAAAAGCATCAACCAGGAGCATTATGAAAATTTCAACAAGGAACCTGATAAATGCATTCTCTTAGTGTCTAATCTAAAAAGCAACCAGGAATTTGATGATGATCCAGTAGAATACAATAATCACTTGAATGACGAATTTCATAATCTGGAAGATGGTAACCAATTACTACAAGCTAACATCCTAAATCTAGCAGATATTAATGGTAGGCTGGAAAACGGAATTCAAAATTTTGCAGTGGACAACCAAGTACTTGAAGCTGACAACCAGAATGCTGTAGAAGTGGATGATGGGTTGGATGTTGATATACAGCATCAGTTGGTTCACAACCAAGTGTTGGAAGATGACAACCAAAATCCAAGAGATAATGATAACCTTGAAAATGAAGATTTGTCTGACTTGGAACATCATGATCAATCAGCAGAAGTAGAAGAAGATCAAGACAGGAACACTGATTCTGGTACTGAGGATGATAGAATTGAGAGTGATCAAAGTGATACAGGATCTATTCCACCTTTAGATGATGATATGTCTTTTGTAAACGATATTGGTGATTTACCATTGATAGCCGGTGATGTAGCACGCCAATATGTTCATAATCCTAATCGTCACTTAAACCTTATATTAGATGTGATTGCTATTCTCATGTTTGCTGTAGTTCTTGGGCTTGGTATTGGTCATGCAATTGGTAAGTAACTATTCATTTGTTGTTAAATTAGATAAAGAAGTAATTGTTATTTCAAAGATAATAGCCAAGGCCATATTTGGAAAAAAAATGACCTAACTTAATGTCAAAGATCTAATTAACATTTTTAATGGACCATTCGATTCAGAATGGATGAATTGTGTTATACTTGTACAAATGTAAGGGTTCTGATTTTATTTCTATTTTCAGCAACATTTGATGAAATAGAAGAATATGAAACACTGCATTCTAATATTGCAAATTTAAGATCTCAAGCCCTTACTTGCCAGAATCAAAAATGGAGTCAAAAACTCACCATTAATGACCTAAGAGTAGTGAGTATAGATATTTAATTTTGAAATTTGCTAAAAGAATATAAGAACATTTGCTTGTTTAGTCTAAATAGCTATCAGCATCATTTAATATAACATTGTAATTAATGTTACATCTAGCCCAACAAATCTGGACATAACATTTGGTATCAGGGACATCATAGAACATCTGGTAATGTGTTGATGGACTCATTCATGGAATTCCTTAAAGAGTGACATAAGATGTTCACCCCTAACAAAATCACATATTGAATAATTGAACACAATTTTGTGGTATACTCGAAATTTCCGAACATGACCTGATACACTGTTCAAATTCTTATGGTCCATTTCATCTACCAGACATCAAGTATAGCCCAATTTAGCCATTACATGTCATTCAGTCTCAATCAAATGAAAAAATAAATGGAACAGAAAGCAATCAATTACTGCTCGGCAATACAGTAACTTTAACACCAGCCTGATAATCCCTTTATTAAAAGTCTTAAATAAAACGTAAAAACTTGAACATTGTTACTTCCCTTGATCTAAGCAGAATAATATGATCTATATTTTATCAATACATTCTTCAAACATTCCACCTTTAAAGTATGTTTCTGTCTATCAATGACCTTTATCAAGGCAATTTAGATATGTACCGATAATCTCTAAAATACTGAAATAATACAGAAAAGTATAACATTTCACCCCATAAAGTCAACTTAAAAACATTAACATATTTGAAAGTAGTATACCATAAGTACTTAACTCTTCCCTATTTAATGTTGATTTATCTTGAGGAACTGTTAGGACCAGATTCATGGGGCTATGTTACATGATGATATTTTATATTTTCAGGATCAGCAGAGTTTAAACATGAAATATGAAAAAAGTAAAGCTGAACAGGAGAAATTGAGAATAAAAAATGCATTGCTTCTTATGGAATTAGAGGCATTCAGAAAACTTCAGACCAGCTCAAATGGTGATAATGATATTAGAATCAATCTTCAAAATGAAATCAACCAATTAAAAATTGAGAAAGAAGACTTAAAGCAACTGATTGGTCAATTAAAATACACAACTCACCCCGCGAATAAAAATGTAGGCAACACTGATAATTCACAAAGTAACATTGAACTCTGTGATAAAACTGCTAGTGATACAACAGCACCATTAAAATATCATGGAAAAAGACTCTCTGATTGTTCCTTAGATGACCTACAAGAGATTCACAATTCTGAAATCATTGACAATTCTCTGCTGAAACAAGAAGTTGGTAGACTTCGTTATACCAGTAAAATAGGTAACCACGTAACAAATGATATGGAATTTTCTGGGGACGAAGTTAATGAAGTCACAGATCAGCAGAAGATCACAGAAGGTATGGTATTTACATTGTGTCTTATAGTCAAGCCTGTAACATTTTTCAAGAAAGGGTCTAATTAATTTGTACAGATAGTTTCATACACACAAAATGAATGGAACAGTTTATATGGAAGTAAGCCAGTAGCTATCATTTCCTAATATTTAAACTCAATTAAAGGAAATTATCAATGGATGAAACAAATTGCTTGTGTCAAAACTGGGTGGAAGCTTGTTAAAGTCATTATAATCTGTGTATTTTCAGATGTTAAATGTGAGAATATGACAGCTCTAAAAGAAGAATTAGATCATGCTAAACGCTATGCAGACATCTGGTACCAGAAATACAATGATTTGAAAGAACAGAACCAACTAAATACATCCAATTGTTTGAAATATATTATTTCAAATTTCAATGCTACTCAATTTTATTCCAGTGTTAATACAACAGTATTGAAAACATGGTTGGCCAGTTCTGCCGTTGCTGCTAAAGATTTCCAGAATGTGGTTTCTGAGATGAGCAGTAAAGTATGGGAAGATGTTTCAAATACAAGTCAGGAAATTTTTCATATAATAACTGATGAATTTCAGATGGGTGATGATCTTGATTATGATACAGATGTTGACGTTTCAGATCATGCTGTTGGTGCTACAGATCACGTTGTTGATGCTACAGATCCTGATGATGTTACAGATTTTGCTGATGATGTTACAGATTTTGTTGATGGTGTTACAGATTTTGCTGATGATTATACAGATCTTACAGATGATGACAATACAGATGAGGATGTTGACAGGAAAGGTCTAGGAAATGAAGCTAATGAAGAAATTGATAATGACTCATCAAATGATACAAATGAAAACGCTAATCATCAAGCCAAATGGTCTGATAAAGTGAAGGACATATTGAACAAGACTCGGCATGAAATGTCTAATGTGAGTCAACAGATCAAAGCTACATGGCTTCAAGTTAAAAATCTTTCTCATAACTTCTGGACTCAACATGAAGGAAAAGTCACTAAAACTCTAACCAAATTCACTAACAAATTCGTCAATATTGGCAAGAGACTTAAAAATAAGCTCCAACGAAAAGTTTCAAAATGGTATAGGAAAGATAAAAGAGAGCACAAAAACGACCATAGTCCAAAACAGCAGAAAAATAAAGAGTCTTCAGAAGGAAAGTTACGAAGAGAGAAGGGACATACATATCAGAAAAATGAACAGCATGATAGAAAATGGTTCAAAAAATCTAAAAAGAATGCAAAGCGTCTTAAACACCAACAAAATCAAGACCGAAAATTTAAAAAACAAGTTCAATTTCAGAAGAAGAAAAGGGAAAGATCAGAAAAAAAATTTGAAAAAACCATACTTAAATATCAATATAAAATTTCCAATAAAATGAACGATGAGGTGTTTGAACAATTAGATAAAAATGCCAGACAATCCGAGTTAAATAAAATATACCATATGCAACGTTTTGCAGCTGAATTAGACTTATTTTCGGATAAACTTCAACCTGACGGAAAGATTAAAAACTATTTAGAATTCCTGAATTGTCAAGATCTCTGGTGGTCAAGTGTGGTTGTAAAAGATATGCTCTCAGGCTCTCAAATACTGTACTGTTCTCAGTTCCTACCAGATTGGCAGATGATAAAGCTTCTGAAAAGACGAAGAACAATGTTTATCAACGGAAAGCTGCAGATGTCAGATGAATTGATAGAACAGGAAGTGAGCGAAATACAGAGGAAATTCGGTATTTTGGACGGAAATGAAAAAATCAACCATGTTGAAGAAGAAACACATTCAGATGACACATATGTTAGGTTTAGAGGTACAACAGGTGATTCTCCCTGGCAGTTTCAAAGAGCACAAGATCGTGAAGGGGTGCGACAAAGAGATTCTGATCCTGATTGGTTCTTCGAGCGAGCAAATCGGCGTAAAGAATCAAGAGAAGAAGAAAGTGAACCTGATTGGTTATTTGAAAGAGCCAAACACAGGAAAGATTTAAGATATAAAGAATGGGAAGAACCAGAATGGACATTTAAGAGAGCTAAACACAGAGAAGAAGTCCGCGAAGTAGAACATCAACCAGACTGGATTTTTGATAGAGCTCACGATCGCGAAGAACTCCGAGAGAAAAGTTCAAGATCATCAAGACCACAAAGACATATATCTTGTGAAGATTTTTGATGTGAAGTTAGAAAAGCATAGAATGTGTCAGGTATTCTTGTTGAAGCTTTATCAAATTTCTCTGCTTTCACCCTCTGTATTTGAAAATGTTCCCGTTATATTATGCCGGTGTTCAGTGTCAAATTTGGCCAATTATTCTTGATAGAAGTTTAATGTTTTCAAATGTTTTTGTTTCAAATCATAGTAGATACTTTACTAACACCTTAGACATTATTAACATCTGTTTTTATTATTGAAACCAACCTGACTATTCCTTAGAACGCGTCTGTTTTTTGGTAAATTTCTGTGATTAATGTTTGTAATTAATGTTAAGAGGTGTATGTTCGCTGTATAAGCTTATAGAAATTTGCTATTAAAAGTTGACTCTTTGCTCTAATCAAATATGTCGCATGACATTCTTTCTTGATAGGTAATTAATATGTATAATGGTTCAAATGGATACATTTTTGCATGTAAATGGATATTTATTACTTCCATATTACCTTTTCTTGGTGCAAAGGTCGAGATGAACTTCGTTGGGACGGGAAAATAAACCTTGGCCCCGCAGTTGGAAATCCCAAAAAAGAGTAAGCCATTACATGGTGTTGCCTGTTTTTATTTATCTCATAAGGTACAGAAGAGTAGGAATTGAAACTCTCATTTTAATTTTTTTTGAAATTTTTGTAGTGCTATTTTCGACCTCAAATTATGCTCGGTCTCGTGTGTTTTTGCTGTCGGATTATTCACAACTTTAGATTGCATTATTCATATTTATTGTTTGACAAACGTCGATTACGTCTACATATGTAGGCAGGTGATATATTCGGTAGTCTCGCCAGACTTGTTTAAATTCTGAAGCTATATTTGCATCTAGGCATCAGATTTATACCAAGAAAAGCCAGCCATGAGTCCCTTAATACACACATTCGGACAAGGTAACTGTTTTGAAACCCTTAACCCAGTGGAATATTAAACTTTGGTGACTATACTTATACATTATGTTTTCTCAGAAAATTTACTTAATGTTTAATAATATTTCTTGATGCTTTATTTATGATCTTTTTCCCCTTTAGGCCTATTTTGAATATTAGTAAATAATTTTGATATAATGTTCCAGTTTTTTCGAGGGAACTAGGTGAAGGATCTTTTGTATATTTTAGTCACTTTTAGAGACTTTTGAAATATTAATTTGTTTAGCTTGATACTCTACTTTTTAGTTCACTATTGTATTCGATTTTTGCTTTCGGTTTTTTGTATATTATGGTTGTTGTGTTTTGAACATATTTATGATATAATGTGATATTCATATTAGAATAAAATGTATATAAAGTAATATTTGTATCATTAATATGAAACTGATTGATATATAGTTACTGCTAAATTAAGGTGAGATATACTCTGGGAGATGGGTATCCTCTGATATAACTATATATACTAATAGTGCTGGATCTGATGTGTGAGGAGGCTCGGCCCTCGCAATGAAAGGCAATTACTACTTTCCATATATTCTTTTATCCAAAATAAGAATGTACTATATATTGCTTCATAATAGAAATTTCTATCTCAAAATATGAATAGTAATCGAAAGTTATCCATTCTATTTTATTCACTCTCTTGCTTGGAGCTGAAATGTTTTCTAAAATAAATTATTGATGAAATTAAGAAGGCAGGGTTGGTTGGTAGATGACAATTTAACGTTCGCTTCCAGCAGATGGGTACATCGGAAGTTTAATTTTTTTTTTTTTTTTTTTTTTTGAAAAACAGAACTGATACAAAATCGTTCGGCAAATAGGAGAATAAATACAAAATTGGGCCGAAATTGCTCAAATTCGACTAAAAAATATGTACTAGGGTTTTCAAAATTTGAATCTTTTTCATTGCTTACCTATATATTGCCTGCGCAAGATTCAAAAAACGAAAACTTCTTCTAAAGCAATTTATCGAGTCATTTGTGTCATTAACATGGGGTAAGTCAAGTCGTACTGAAGGACATTTCTTCGACGTATTTCTCTTGTTCACCAAATTTGCTTATTTGGTCCCAAACGTTGAACTTTGTTTCCACAGCCTGCTACCCTATTGAGGAATGTGCATCTGAAACGCTTGTCGAGAGGAAGTAAAAATATCAGATGTTGAGTAGGATTTTGATGTGATGTTAAAAGATTTTTACACTCAGTGTTCAATGTTTACCAAAGCACTGAATGAGAAAGTTGGTCATGATCAGTAGAATATAATAATTATCTGAAAGTGGTTCCCATTCCCTCATGAATATGTGGACAAATATTTTTGTCGCCCCTGTCCGTCGGTCTGTCGGTCTGACACTATAGAAGCTATAATTTTATATTGATTTAAATGAAACGTCAAAATTTATTGTTGATGCAATAGAAGCTACAAATTTCAATGGATTTTGATTAACTTGGTGTGAGCATTGGAATTGATAAGGCAGCGGTCAAGACCGAGTTTGACGATTTTTTTGATGAACGGTTTTTCAGTTATTGCCCTTGACATAGTAAAATTGCGTCTAAATTTGATTGTGGTTGCATTGGAGGCTACAATTTTGATGAAACTTGGTATGAGCATTGGAATTGATAGGACGGTATTTCAAGTTTGAGTTTGACAATTTTTAATTGAACAGTTTTTGAGTTATTGCCCTTGACTTAGTAAAATTGCGTCAAAATTTTTTATGGGAGCAAAAGAAGCTACAATTTTTTAATACATTTTGATGAAACTTGTTATGAGTATTGAAATAGATAAGATGGTGGTCAAGTTTGAATTTGACGATTTTCCATTAACAGTGTTTGAGTTATTGCCTTTGACTTAATAAAATTGCATCAAAATGATATTGTGGGTGCATAGTAGCTGCAGGTTTCAAAGGATTTTGATGAAATTTGGTGCGAGCAATGGCATTGAAAAAAATATTCAATGAATGTTTTTTTGAGTTATGCCTAATTTATTATTCAAATTCAATGCTGTCAGTGTGCGTATGTTCCTTGTCTGACAAGCTATCTTTTTCGAAGTGAAAATCAATCTCTCTTAATCCTCAAAATTAAAGGCCAAGTATGCCACCTTGCCTGGCAAGATAGCTTATGTAATGGACTGATTTACCAACTCCCAGCCACATTAGCACACAATTGAAACTACTTATCTGTTTTAATTTGTATGAGTGATAAATTGATAAAAATGTCTTTGTCACAAACAATTGCCTCTCTGATCAATTATTCCATCGTCCATTCAATTAATAAGTCTCCCTATCTCAGTAGTGAACGAAATAGATCCGTCAATATGGTAATGTAGATGTCAGTAACAGAATATGACACTTTCTCTTGATATTAGTTTCGAATAACAATAACTAATGTATAAGCATGTCTGGGTGATATTAAAGAGACTTTACCACGTAATGTTAGCCGTGTTTGTTCCTTTTGATTAATTCGGTGTCTCAATGTGGTATTAAGTACCAATATATAGTTCATAGAGACTATGTGTACCATCGATCTGATATCCTGGTATTTAAACACCACGTCCCATATCAAGCTCAATGGTAGCTTTGGTTTTCTTGGATGTTGTAAATCCCATTCAGTCTTAGTAAGCCAAAGAGCTCGATGTAGTGGATGTTTTGTCCGATAACGGACGAACTCTACTGTGTCAAACCATATATTGTTGATCAAATTTGTGAGATAAATACATTGACAATAGCGAAGATATTTGCCTTTAGGTTTCAGAGTAACTGTCAATGGGCTTGTGTTGCCTTTGACTTATATTGTGTACTGTTTAGAGTCTTCGACAATGAAAATGCTTTATTAACCTAGACGTTAGAATAGAAAATTATTATCGTATAATTTTTTCTCACAATCTGTAGAATTCGATAAGGAAAAAAATCATTAACAAAGGTTATAATTATATACAGTATTCTTCATTCTAATCACGAAGTGTCTTATTCACCCACCGTTCAAACTTCCTTTTTCCTGGAAGAGTCTAATTATAGGTAGACCCAGAAATAAACCATTGCAACGTCTATAAAGTACATAGTAGCAAGCAAAATTCCTCTCTTTAAACAAACTTATTGTTCAAATTATTATGATTCGGATGTAATCATCAATCCCATCAATGGCACAAGGTAGGCACGTCCTGTCTCACCACAATGCCATTTGTTATAGATAGCAAAACCAATAATGTGTTTGACTCGAACACATTCTGTAAGGCCACAAATTATTGCGAGATAGAAATTAATGCGTTAAATGCGACCTATCCGCGATCGCATTAATTTGTATCCTCATTTTTAAATACATATTATCAAGTGAATTATATGGAGTTCAAATATGACTGACATTAGTGAACATTGGTATATGGGTTAAGTATTTAAATTGAGACCGGGTGGGATTAAGTAATTAGGTAATTATCTCTAAATTTGAAGCTGATTAGTAATCAATGAAGTTAAAAAAACAAAACATTTTCACACTTGACTATTTAAAATCTTGATCATTGTTCATGTCTTCATTCATTAATCACTTTAGAATTTTTATGATATTAAAAATGCATGTCGCATTAATTTGTTGACGCATTAATTTCTAGCCTTCCAGTAAGATGAAAGAGCAAACGCGTTGTCGGCCTACTACTTTATAGCTGATAGCTTATACCTAATGCCATTGAGAAAAATCTCATCGCGTATTAAAATAAACATAAACTATCCGAAAAGATTGTGTGATTAACATCAATATGTTGGTTTTCAAAAGTTTCGATTTTTCCTTTATCACACTCTGTTAATATACAATTATTTTTCTCTAAATTCCACTTCAGGATATCTATTTGAAATACTGTATAACATAAGTTTTTAACAAAATGAATATAGAAATGTCCCGCAATTATCAGGATGTCCTTTATCATTTATTATAGAGCATTAAGCATAAAAATCAATTTTATTTTATTATAGACTCATAAGATGCTGTACTTGATTTTAAACAAGACAGTTTCTTTTGTCTTGAGACAGGAATAGTTCCAGATATAGTTTTATTGTTTATTCCTGGAGGAGATTTGCACCACAGATAAAGGGCGCAATTTACGTTTTCCATTCATGGTACTTCTAATCAACAAACCATCGCTGTAAAATAATGTAAAAATATTTAAGTTGGAGGAGGTGCCCGTCTCTTCTGTTTGAACAATGACCATAAAGAAACTTTCCTCGACATGCAAGGCTTTACCTATCAAAAGAAAAGGGAAAAGAAAATCCACCCGACGACTGTAAAGTTAACTCAGCACAGCCTGTATCCATTCCAGTAACACTATAACTCTGCTCCCATTCACAGCAAACTACATATAGATTTTGTGACGACTTCATAATTTCTAACAAGTAGAGGTCAGAAATCCCAGTATTAATCATTAATTTAAATATGAATCGTACAACGTTAATCAATCAAAATACTTTTCAGTATTAGACATGAATATCGGCTACTAGCAAATAAATAGGAATGTGACACTTCAATTACAAATTACCTGACGACGAGATGGATATTTGATTCATGAAAATCAAATCTGAG
Organism: Nipponacmea schrenckii; assembly: GCA_030562195.1. NCBI lineage: Eukaryota > Metazoa > Mollusca > Gastropoda > Lottiidae > Nipponacmea > Nipponacmea schrenckii. The sequence goes on from CM060200.1 coordinate 4,667,768, forward strand.
TAGAGATTGTGAGTTTATTTGTTTTGATTTAAACCCCTAAATACTGTTTTCCCAAAATTGATCCCGTTTCTACTATAAAAATAATAAAACTGGTTAGTTTAAATTGTGCAATTATCGATTTATTGTATGGTTCTAGATGAACCGATGATCTTCGGTAAAAAAACATTGCTCGAAGTTATATTCTGAATAAATCAAAGGATAAAATAATTGCCTTTACCATCACATTACTAAAACATAGTTTTAGATAAACTACATCTACAAATTTACTGAGAAAAAAAAGTTCCATTCTGATTTATATGTACATATATAATCACAATCTCAAAGTGATCATTTAACGAGCCTACGTGGTGTAGCTCGTGAGTGTCTTGATATGCTGTTTGATAGTTTTGTTTGGGCTGAATATTAGAAAGGACCACGCCCTTGTATATTGGACCTAATTCTGGCCCATGTAATTTGAAGATTTATTATTACCTATTGATGAAAAGTACGATTGTTCATGTTGTGTTTTTATAACATTTATTAATGACATTACACTTTCAACTTCAACTTCAGAAGATCTCCCATATCGATTCCAAAAAGCAATCTTGCTTTATTCAAGGAATTTGATATTGAGACCCTGTCAAAGTTAAGGCTTTGTTTACTTAAATTGTCTAATAATTTGATTATTGACTATTTTCCTCTCCAAATTGCGAATTTTCTAACTTTGTTGGATAACTGCAACTTCACCTTAAACAATTTCAACCATCGACTCAATATCAAGTAATTCGAGTTTCTTAAAAAGCGTCGACTTTATCCTGTCGTTTAACACTTATTGAACGTTTTAGTTATTAAATCAAAGTTAAAGAATAATATTGATATAAATTAATATTGATTCCACTCGACTAGTAGAAATTAGAGATGGAGTTATCTTTTCCTGCCATCAAAGCAAGTGTAAAACGTTTTGTTATTACTGTAAATGGTATTTCTAACAGAAGAATTATTCTTACATTAGAAACGAAAATAAAAAGCTCGATAAACTGTTGAAAAATATTATTGGAATAAGAAGGAAGAAGATAATATAGAAAGAACTTACTGAACTTTATTTCATATTTTATATCATCTTATTGTTTCAATTGCTTTGTTACAATCCATTGTAAAACCATCCACCCAATAAATCTATCTTCTCAAAATATTAATGTTTTCCCTAACAATGATTTGATGCCAAAAGCCAATTAATCGAAAAGAGAAATGGGAGTCGTGGTGAATTAGGGTCTCAAGAAGTCAGAAATGATACCACTCGGACTCTCGGACCAAAACTTTAAAGTAATATCCTTTGTGAAATTGACGTCATAAAAACGGTTAGTTTATTTACTATTCGTTGTAATGTGCTCACTGAACCTTATAGCTTTTGAAAAATTAAACCAAAGAACAATTAGCCCTATCCAATCTTTGATAGATATTCGACATCCAGAACAACAAATATCACTGGATGTCCGCAGGCTTTTAAACATTCGCCTTTTGCATCTTAAAAGTAAACGACCATTTTGAAATAAAACCATTTTTAATAATATCGTTAATTTGAAATTTTTAACCATAATGCGAATCTATCTGTTAAAATATTAAACCATAATTACTTCATATTGACACAAATCAACCACAATCAGTCTACTATGAAAATAATTACCAATTAGCTCAAATTCTAACTAAACAAGAACTTTTAACGAGAGTTAATGGCCAATTGTAAATATTTAAAAACTATCGGTATAAATATTCCGTAGTATTGTTATGCTCTGACAATTTGTATAAATACCATTTTCTAAATAATTATATTTGATTTAGTAATTTTGTACAAAATATTCCCTATTCGCTTATCTGTTCAATCCTAGAAGCCTAAGGCGTAATGAAGTACTGTTTACAATCCTATGACGCCATAGTTTTTGATTGAGTTAGTATAGCAAACCTTTACTGTATGCTTGATTTAACTTTTTTTGTAATGGATCTTTTTAAATTTGGTTCTAAATACTGGTTTACTATATGCGATTGTCTAATAGATTACAATTTGTCAGTAATAATCAGTGTTTTTTTTTAATGTGTCGCACTACCAATCAGAAGGATTTGTATTGTTCAAACAAGTTTCCGATTCTAATTTGGCATAAGCCACGAGCGAACAGGGAAAGTTCCGTTTTTCAGTACCAATGACATGTTATCTATTTAGTTATTTTACTATAGAAAATACTATTCCATTCAGCATTGAAACCCAATCCTGTATTAGTATAAGTCCCCTTCTATAGAACATTAAAGTAACGTGAAGTATGTTAGTAAGATATTAACTCACAGAATTAAAATTGATAATTTAAAAAAAAAGTAAAAGTAATTGAATGAGATCTTTCCACCTTTTTATCACCTTCAACTAATTATTTGACATTCCTTACTTGAATTATTTATGTTTTACTTTCAAAACCAATTTTATATATTGCTTCATTTACTTAATTAGACTTGAATTAATTCATTATTTATATTTCTATTTGAGATGGGCATGATAATAGACAGGGTTGTATTAATTGTCTGATTTCAGTAAGCTCGATATAATAGCTACAAATGGGTGTAGCACGAGATATATTCTATAAATACCTCAGTATACTATACATGTCTTTAATGCATACAAGTAAATATCATTTAACCTTTTCACATTTTTAGCTGGACCTTTTAGAACGCCTCCTGTGTTAGCCTGTTGCCACTAAAGGAACAAAAAATCCCACCATAAGAGATGTAATTTATGTAACATCAAAACAATATCAACTGTGTGGCGTTGACCTCAAACGCTATTGTTATTATCCAACATGTAATATGCAATACATACAATATGTATAATGATATGTTATGTTATGTTATATTACGTTCTGAAATATGTAGTGTTATCATAACATAATATAACATAACGTTACATGACGTTAAGTCATGTTATGGAAATTATCCGGGGCGAGCGAAATCAAACGTGACTATGTAACAAGAATACGTGGTACCCTTTAAAAACAATAATGTTTAAGTCGCATGTTAGTGTGCAATCGAACGAGAAAATACCACCAATTATATTTGAAATAAGCATTTTTATTTCTGAGCCAACTTCCGTGAACAGGATGTCATAGAATCACATTTACATTATACCTTCTGATTGGCTGCTTATACCATCTAAAATGACTTCCGGTCTCGAGATTTAAACGGAAGTATTAACAAGCAGGAAATAACAATGCTATACAGTTGGCTGGGTTACGACCATTAAAAGGAAGTAAGCTCTCGAGTGGCAGATGTTTCATTCGTTTAACATTTATTTTTCAGAATCAATAGGATCAAGGCAATCATTCCCGGAAATACAGGGTTATTTGAGGCAAACACCATGAAATATAATCATTATAGCAAGTACCGGTAAGAATGGGTCGCCATACCATTTGTATTAGCTAGTGTGGACGTATATTTAAAAGTTTTCCTCTTAGAATTTTTATTTTAGGTCGGGGCATCACGTTAGACCATCCCTTTGACTATTTGTCTAATATTTAAATCTTTAAATAAGTCAAGTCAACAAAAGGCGTAAAATGTCAATAATTATGTCTGTTATCTATCGAAAATTATATATTTGAAGTCTTTTGATAATTAATTTCATATTAATGGTAAACAGTTAAATCGAGTCTAAACTGAATTGTTAGGTTTTTTAATGATTACGGAACAGATTATAGAGTCTAGTTTTAAAGATTTTCGGTATATTATATTAGTTCAGATTGCCCTACTTCACTGGATGATTGTTGTTTCTTACAAGGATCTAATTGCCTTAATAGTTGTATTGCTCAAGCATTAAGCTAAATTAAGCTAAAAGTAACTGCAACTGTATGTGAAACGGAAGTCAGATTTTGATTCTGTAGTTAAGATAAGTTCTGTCTTTTCTTTCTTCAGTTATTGTCATCACTTTTTTCTACTACAAACAGACTACACTAAACTCTTACAAAACCGTAAATCTATGTCCAATATACATAGTTTTGTACCTTTCAACAAGCATAAACTCACAACGCAAACGTAGATTCAAATAAATATGATATACTGGTGATAAAACAAATAACGATATATATAATTTTATTGCAGATATCTAAGGTTATATAAAATAAGTTGATGATATACGGAAACATAGAATAGCTTTTAGACTAACAGATGTAATGATAAAATACATATTATCAAATTTTATAATGGTGCTGAAACGTCGGCTCTGTTATGAAATATCTCATAAAATATCAGAATACAAGTATTTTAGACAACATATAAAAATCACATAAATAAATTATATACCATGGATGTAAGACGTTCAAGAGTCCGGACACCAATGAAACCAGTACAAATCATTTTGTCTGATCGTACCTCTTTCCCATTGGCCAGTCAATCACGTCATAATACATTTTGCCTAGTTATCGCAATAACTTGTGATATACCCGTACAGACATGAATCAGTTCTGAACCATAAAACCAATACACCAATTCACGTCAGAGAATCGTCCCTGTAATTCCATTGTGACTATACCACTTATGACAAATCATTGTACCTATTCCGCAATTAACTTACTGTAATATCCGTAACCATTGACAATCACTTTACTGTACATAATCACTGTAACCATTACCATTTAAACCCTTCGGTGTCAAACAAAGTCACTGTAACCATTGATGACTATACCACTTACTTTACATAATCATTGTAACCATTAACCAATATACCACTTACTGTAAATAGTCACTGTAACCATTGAATATACTTTGAACATGTACACTTTCACTAGTAATCATGACTTTAACTGGCCTCCGACTGTCAACATGTTTAACGTATTTTTGATTTTTTTTTTGTTCATCGTGGAAAAATATGGTTTGGAATTGTAGGGAGCAGTTAGTAATACAAGAGTAGAGCTGGCCTCCGACCGTCAACATGTTTAACGTATTTATGTAATTTTTAATAGTCATCGTCATCATCACTGAATAAATTTTCAATGTGTCGTTTACTTCAACGATTTCACAGTCCTCGTCGCAACAACCATAAGATTGAAACTATTAAAAATTATACTTCAGACTATACATAGTCACTGTAACCATTGAGAATAATTATACTAACTATACATAATCACTGTAACCATTGAGAATTATCCCTTTAACTGTACATAGTCACTGTAACCATTGAAAACTATACCTCTGACTGTACATAGTCAATGTAACTATGAGAATTATACCACTAAATATACATAGTCACTATAACCATTGAAAACTATACCCCTGATGTACAGTCACTGTAAATACAGCTTCCTGTATATAGTCACTGTAACTATTTAGAACTATACCTCTGACTGAACCTAGTGACTGTAACCAATTGGCAACTATACCTCTTTCTGTCCAAAGTCAGTGTAAATATTAAAAACTATACTTCTGACTGTACATAGTCACTTTAACCATTGCCATCTATATCTCTGACCTAGGTATTTTAGTGTTTTTATTTGGTTACCACAACGAAAACCGTAATCCTACTCGATTTGTTCAGAGGTTGATACTGATATATTACTTTCAAAGTTTATTTACTTCATATCAAATTATGTAGTGGCACGAAATAATTAAAAATCTTGTCGAACGGAAGATGGGTTTGGCAGGTGTAGTTTGTAATATTATTAGTTATATCACCAGATCTACTGGAATAAGTTCATGTCAACAAAAACCAAACCTCTGAATAAATAGAAATTTGTTGAGATATGAAGCATCAGTAATTTAGATTGTCATTTAAACATGTTTGTGAAATCAAAAATTCCTATAAGATAATAATAAAAATTTGCGTAAAACTGTAGAAAAGTATCATTAACATTTGCATCAGCTACTTTGTGCCGTTTTTACTGCGACCCTCAAGTTTCTGAGATGCATTCCACTGCGTTCATAAAGTATCTATGACGCGGTCTATAATCATCATGCTTTTCATGTGAAAACAGCAACAGAAAACTTTCGTTCCATATTTCAGGATCGACAGTTTTGTATTACATTTGCGTTTGCCAGCGATCTTGTACATTTCCTATATATAACTACAGATGTACATCTTTATATTCGCGCAACATAAACTTCCCTAATGATAAAGTTAGTGAGTTATTTATTTTTTTAAACTTTAAAAATATTATCTTAGCTGTGGTATCTTGTTTCTGTCTAATTTAAGAACTGTTTCTAAATTTGATTGAGTATTCCAATTATACAACTCACCCAAAACTAACTGATAACAACTCAGTAGTGAACGTTTCATTTCCTTTAAAGTTTGTCGAGTTAAGTCGGTGAATTCTTTGATTGTAACTATGCCGTAATACACATAGGGATGATTTCCTCAGAAAACAACAGGAACTCTTTGAATCGATGACTAATTACATTATTTCTAAACTGTTATTTACTACTTTTCTAAATAACACCCTCTTTACTTACTTAAGAGTGCGTTACAAGTGATATTGTTCATGTTTTGACGCGGAAACCGGAGTTCTACCTTCTCTGTGAGACAATTATTACTTCTACAGACGCCGTGCCAAACGGAAAGATTGTCACGTGATAATCAATAACGGTTCGTCAAGTCATAGCATAGCCTTCGATACTTTCTCGTTATATGGAGTTAAATACTACTTTACGCTCCTTATATGGCACAGAGTGAAACAAACGACGGATAGGGTACAGGTTAAGCTGTCGGTAAAACATGAAAGGGATTACCGACAGCACATCAAAGGGATTAGCAGTCTATATGAAAAAAAAGTAGATAATGATTTAATTGACAGGTGTGAAAGGTAAGAAGTTGTTGAAATATTTCTTCATGACGGAATCAGATTTAGACATGGAAGTGGTGGCAGCCAAAATCATCGCACTGCTTCTAATAACAACTTTTTCTGTTTTATGCGGACTTTGTCCACTTCGCTTGATGAAAAACTTACCGAAAATCTTAACGAGACACAAAGAAACTGTGGAATTTGTGCTGTGTGGTTTACGGTGTTTTTCTGGTGGAATATTCTTGGCAACGTGTTTTTTACATTTAGTACCGGACACAACTTCCAAAGTTGAAGCGGTTTTAAGAAATATGGGATCGAGATCTAAATTTCACGTGGCAGAATTGTTAGTGATGGCTGGATTTTATGCGGTAGTGTTTGTCGAACAAATTATCAAAATTTTATATCTAAGGGCATTAGCCCACGAACAGACGTCAAAAGATCATAAGTATGAAAAACATAATGGAAATTTAGCAGTAAGTGAGGACCATATAAACATAAACCCAATACGCCTTTCAGACAATTTTGATGGACTTAGTTTAAATTCATTACCGTTACCAAATCATATTGAAAATATGCAGGATGAAATGGATAAAATCGAAGTCATACCAGACACATTAGACATGGAGATTGAATCAACACCTCTTCAGGAATTGGAGGTAAAAAATGTAGTTAGTGAACTTAGTAAGGGCGATGTTAGTAATGGTGGGCATTACCGATCTATTATTTACTTAATGGCGCTGTCTTTTCATGGAATATTTGAAGGGATGACCTTAGGATTACAAAGTGGGGAAAATAATGTGTGGGGTTTATGTTTTGCTATTAGTGTTCATAGGTGTGTTCTAGCATTTAAATTAGGCATGGATTTATGTACTACTAACGAGAAACAAGGGACTTCGTTTCTGTGTATTGGAACATTTGCTGTGATTTCTGCACTAGGAATTGTGATAGGGACTATTATATCATCAGGAGCGATGCTTTATGACGATGTGACTGTACCGGATGCTATTCTTCAAAGTTTGGCAACAGGAACTATTATCTATATTATATTTTTTGATATTTTATTTAAAGACTTGGAAGGCTATGGCGATTTAAAACGACTTTCCTGTTCGTTTGTAGGCTTCACTCTTATGGCAATCATATACGCTGTGACGCAAAGTTGATAGTTGCTTCTGAACTAAGTGATGGATGACCCACTCAAAGAGATTACCTTTGAAAGTGTAAAAGAATTGCAAGAACGTACTTTTAAGTGTGTAAGATAAAAACAGTGCAATCTAATCTAAATCTACAAGTTGTTAGACATGGTGTTTTGAGATTTTGGTATCTAATCAATCTACGTATACAGGAAATTAAAGTATAGGTGATATCTTAAGTACAATTTTTTTATGTTATGTTTCTGGCATTTTAACAAACGGAAGAAAGATTGTCTATATTGGTATATATAATTGGTATATTTAGCTGAAAATTTTCTTCAAAGAATGACAAAAACGTTTATTGCTTTCAGTACTAAACAAATGCTAGTTTTCTATTTATGGGTAGGGTAAGATTCATTCCATAAATAAGGCCTTTTTGTGCAATGCTCTAATGTATCACTAACACGATCGAACACTTAGATGAGTTTTGAAACAAACTATTCCAGATAATGAGAATGTTTTAATAATCTCTGGTGAAATATTCTAATTTATACCCACCGAAAGGTTTCATTATGTATGTCTGATAGTGCTAATTAAGTTATCACCTTTTTATGTATGACGTATGTAAGTCATGTACTTCTCAGTTATTTGCCATGTTATAACATTTATTTTGATCATCCGTTTAAAACATTTCTAATCGTTATAGATCTAATACATCGAATGTATTGTAACATCTGTCAGCAATGCACCAATGGCGTCACATGAAATAAACTATGGTGTTGTCGTAATACTTGTATTCTGCTGTTGTGACTTGTGACGTTAGACATGTTCAATCAGAGTAATAATTATGTCAGGACACCTGTATTCTTTGTCAATTTTCCCTTCAAGGAAAGTTAGCATTTGGTAGCACAGAGTAACAATGGCACCCCTCTGTTTAGTCTCATTCTAACAACAAAACGTCCTTTACAGGTCAACCCCTTCGTCATTAGTCACAGGGGTATCCCTTATATAAGTTTCTGAAGTACATTATAGGAAATGAGCATTATAGTCTACTAGTATACAAATCACAATTTTCTTATCTGAACACCTCTATATTCAAAAAACAAGTGTTAAAATATCCTAAATACTCATCGTCGCTCCGCAGGTTCTGGTTTAATATGATTGGAAATAGCTTATGCAATACGTGAAATAAACTGAATTTTATCACCGGAAAGTATAGATTGTAATGAAAAGTATTCATTTGGTTCTTGTACACACAGTCGACGTATTGTTTATTAGTACAGTCCTATCATTCCCATTTCTAAAACCACTAATAAGCTTATTCGATCATGTTTCTTTCTGAATTGGATGAATTCCACCCAAATGAAACCTGACTAGCTAATATTTCAGATAATGTCAGATAAATCGAATTAACCTGTGGTCAATCATGTCAGAGCCTCTTGGGAAATTCTGGTTTGATTCTAGTCAATAAGAGAAATAATTGATATTACGAGAATCTCATATAGTTTCATAGACAATACTTCATTACAGTTTATTACAATGTCTTCTACTTTTATAGAAACATTAAAGGAAATGTCGTACTTAATAAGTTTGTATTGCTTAATATACATTTATCCTTTTTTTTCTCTTATTAAATTTTATGCAATATTAAAAGTTAAAGTAATAGATATAAATTCCAATAAAGAACTAGATTCAAAAAGCCTCAAATTAAATTTAATTTTCTAATAATTACATATATTCGGCATCCATTTCTTACAAGTTATCGACTCTCGAGTCTTTTCATGGTTCGAATCGAGGGTTTATTAGAATGAAATCGAAAATATAGGTTCATGTTAAGTACAACACATAAGTTCAGAATCTGTGATGAGATTGTAGAGAAATTCATGAACAAGTCCCTTTAGAATCTTCTTATAAACACTGGCCTTTCAGAACAAAACAATGTTCATGACAATTGTTGATGTTATGCAATACAACTTGCTGTTTTTATAGTCCATAGCTGGAAGTGCATCATTTATTACTATTATACTATATGCTAGAAAGTGTAAAATGTCATAATAAATTGTTTATGATATTATTATAAATTACCATCAATTGACATAGTTACTACTGTAATATTTGTGTTATATAATATAACCTTACAGAAGAATATATAGTTTAAATTGCTATTAAGGCAGTCCTCCTCTTTGTCAGATTTTTCATGTGATGTATCTAAAACTTTATTTCAAGATTTTTATATCGACATGCATTACTAAGCTCCTTATAAGCTTTTCTAAATCGCTATGTAAGAGGGGTTGGTAATACACGAGGTTTAGCAATGGTGTATGATATTCATCAGTGATATTCAACGTACATCTTGGGCAAAGTACAATGTTGGCATAGAAAACAAGAGTAGGTCCAGGAAAAAAATTTACCCCATGACACACTTCAAAGCATTTTTGGTTTAGTACAAGATGGACCTGAATAAAGATATCTTATGATGTTTAGTATACAATTTTTAACAATTATTTAAGGATTCGGGATATAAGCATGTGTCATTGTATAGTATTTGATAATAAAGGTCAGTATGAAAGATATTAATTATTAATCAAGGTAATTAGTGTATTTTTAGACCATAAACTCTAATCATTATACTTCCTTACATTACATACATTGTCTTACTAATGGCTATTTAGTCCTGGATTGTAATTGATATGAAATCCTTGTATCCATTTGTTATACCAGCCCAATTTTAATTATCAATTACACCTTTCGGATTTTGAATTCGATTTCTTCCATAAAACATTCGTATGAAGGTAATTGTAACTATGTAGGTGATGTAACTAAACATGTAATCTATTAATTACAATCTAACGGGACCCATTTCTGAAATCTCATGTAAACATCTTCCTATGTAATTTGACCATCGAATGGTCTTGAATAAATTAGAAATACCTTTAAAATATATGTTTATATAAGTCTGAACTTTTCATTGAAAATTTTACATTCATCACATTACCATTTTTGAAAGGAATAGTTATGTCGTTTGCTTTTCTTAATTTTGTATTATTGGTTTCTATACGAAGTTTGTAATATATGTATTTAATAATGTTTAAATTATAAATATTATTTTTATGAATAAAATATTAATATATTTTTTTAAAAATAAAACAGTTTTATAATTACCGCGAATATGAAAATTGATCCCTTTTTTATATTCATTGTTAGATGCAATATTCTGGACACAATCAGATCAGAATCAGGTCTTTCAAAAGCATGGTAGATGGAGAGACAGGGGATGTCATGTTCTACTTCCTAGGTTAAGTGAATTGTTCAATGTGGGCCGTTATCGACGTCCACCAGTTTCAGTTCAGTGACGTGAACTTATTTAGAATGCCGATTAGGAAAATTAAATTGCAGTAAATATTAACTGGTGTGTGAATTTTTTTTATAATTATAAATGTAATTTAAAAAAATCCCTTCAATAACGAATCTCAGTTCAATCAATAATTATCCATAAACGAAAATATTTGTGTATTTGAAGGCATCACGAACTGAACTATTAAATAGATTGTTGCAAGTTCTTCAAGCTGTTTTATAGCCTTGTCTTCATCGTTAATATTTCACTGGTAATTTAACCGATTGTATCTAATATGCAGTATATATATTGCAATACTCGATAGAAATCACTGTTTCATTAAAACATTTACACGTATTGGTTAGAGAAAGAGTAAAAGTATAATCTCAAGTAGAATGTGGGTATGGAATTCGGGATAGACCAAGAAAAAAAACGAAGCCAAGAACTACCGGGTAGAAACAATTCCATAAGCGTAAAATATTGCTGTTGCTTTCTTCTTCAGGTCTTTCCGATTTTTTACATGCTATTAACTTTCTAGTGCGGACCCACCAGAGAGCATTGAGTAACTAGTAGCTGTATGATGATGTATAATATGATGCTATATTATTATACGGTGATCAATATCAGATAGAAAAATTAGATGAACTATGATATCACAGAGAAAAAAATAATGTAAAAACACTCATGCTGAATAATTTATTTCATTCGAATCGCTTATCGCTGACATTATGAAAAGAAAATTGATGCAGAACGTATTTTATCAGTCTAGTCTTATCGTTCAACATGGTAATAAGTTAAAATTGTCTGAAAATCTCTGAATGTATGTTAAGTGAGTTTATTTAATGTTTCAAGAGAGTTTGTCCTATATTCAAAATTAGGCACTTGATTGTTTTGGAATTTATATTTAGTTCTATAACTCTAAACATTTTGTTGATTAGCCAAGTGAAGTTCAATAGTTAACGATATCTAGTCATAATTATCTACCTAGTAGTGTGATTTTCATGATAAATAGTATCTTTTCATATAATAAATATCTCTCTACTTTGATGACTAATAAATAGTATTAAGTTAAATATTAAAGATCTCAATATGTATTATTTTCAATAGACATCAAACTAGTGAGATCTTAAATACTATATTGTATTACAATAGACATCAAACTAGTTAGATCTTAAATACTATATTGTATTACAATAGACATCAAACTAGTTAGATCTTAAATACTATATTTTTTTCAATAGACACCAAACTAGTTAAATATTTAATACTATGTTGTATTACAATAGACATCAAACCCATGAGATCTGAAATACTATATTGTATTACAATTTGACATCAAACTAGTGGGATCTGAAATACTATATTGTATTACAATAGACATCAAACTAGTTTGGATCTGAAATACTATATTGTATTACAATAGACACCAAACTAGTTAAATCTCTAATACTATATTGTATTACAATAGACATCAAACCAGTTAGATCTTAAATACTATATTGTATTACAATAGACATCAAACTAGTTAGATCTTAAATACTATATTGTATAACAATAGACATCAAACCAGTTAGATCTTACATACTATATTGTATTACAATAGACATCAAACTAGTTAGATCTTACATACTATATTGTATTACAATAGACATCAAACCGTTAGATCTTAAATACTATATTGTATTACAATAGACATCAAACTAGTTAGATCTTAAATACTATATTGTATTACAATAGACATCAAACTAGTTAGATCTTACATACTATATTGTATTACAATAGACATCAAACTAGTTAGATCTTAATACTATATTGTATTACAATAGACATCAAACCCCTGAGATCTTAAATACTATATTGTATTACAATAGACATCAAACTAGTGAGATCTTAATACTATATTGTATACAATAGACATCAAACTAGTTAGATCTTAAATACTATATTGTATTACAATAGACATCAAGCTAGTTAGATCTTAAATACTATATTGTATTACAATAGACATCAAACCAGTTAGATCTTAAATACTATATTGTATTACAATAGACATCAAACTAGTGGGATCTGAAATACTATATTGTATTAAAAAGACATCAAATTATGGATCTTTAATTCTATTCAATAGAACCAAATAGTTAAAACTCTAATACTATAAATTTTATTACAATGCATCAACCCAGCAAATACTATATTGTATTACAATAGACATCAAACTAGTTAGATCTTAAATACTATATTGTATTACAATAGACATCAAACTAGTTAGATCTTAAATACTATATTGTATTACAATAGACATCAAACCAGTTAGATCTTACATACTATATTGTATTACAATAGACATCAAACTAGTTAAATCTCTAATACTATATTGTAGTACAATAGACATCAAACCAGTTAGATCTTAAATACTATATTGTATTACAATAGACATCAAACTAGTTAGATCTTAAATACTATATTGTATTACAATAGACATCAAGCTAGTTAGATCTTAAATACTATATTGTATTACAATAGACATCAAACCCGTGAGATCTTAAATAATAAGTAAAACTTTTACAACAAAGACAGTAAACAGTGAGGTGATAGAGTAGGTGATGTGGTAATTAATAAACACATAAAATAATACATTTAATTCTATTCATATTGGAATATAATGTATGTAATTGTCTATATCTGATATACATGCAAATAGATACAATGATATCAGATGTACACGGATATATATTTAGACTTTATCAAACCGATCATATTTAATATATAATTATTATTATTATTCTGTATACGTTCAATAGATCCCGACCTGATAATTTGTCTTTATTAAAGACCTATCATTATCTTTACTTCTACAACCTATTTAATAACCAGCTGTAGATATCCATTAAATTCTCAACAGCAAACTTATTATACTTTCACAGCTTAGAATAAGAGATGTAATAACCTTTGGAAACAGAATGTTATTATTTCTATAGTGTAATAACATATCTTATCAAAAACAAAGTATGTGTAAGGCAGGGGTTAAAAATCAGTACACAAACTCCCTGTAAACTCATAAAATATTTACTAGTAATTTTATAATAAACGTCAGGACTTCATTAATAAAGATTAGGGTGGTTGAAAGGTAACAAGTTACTATTCAACAGAAGGCACTGGTAACTGTTACTTTGGGTATTTTCCCAGAGTTGCCACGCCTTCGACAGTAATATTATGGCTAATTACAGACTTTCTGAGCTCTGATTGACTGTGTTCGTTAGCTTACAATCCAATCAAATCACTGGGTTTACAAATTTCATATATATATTATGAATCATTAGCATTATGAAGAGTTCTTAAATCGGTACCGATATCCATTTTTGATATAAAATGTTAATAATTCGCAATTTCATTTTAAGTACGTAGGCTGAAATTAATTCTAGACGTTTGTACAAACAAGTTTCCAATTAGTACCAAATGATTTAATCGATTTATCTCGTTTATGATGAATATATAAAAAGCATGCGATAATTACAATTTGTTTTTCTAAATATAAAATTCCCTATTACCAACAATTACTTTCCGCTTTATTTATTCCTTGAAGAATTTTGAAGAAACCATTGTGTTGCACTAAAAACATGAAATTGATTTTTCTAACCTAAACCGATAGAATCTTAAGAGACTTTTCAATGAAATAATGATAAAAAAAGCAATTTCCTGCTAATCGGTAACAATCTGAGGAGAATTTAGAGACTGTATGATTGAGAGATAAACAAAATAAAGTTCATTACAGGATATGCTTTTACATACGTGTACAATAAAGTTTACTTAATGTACAAACTACTGGTTGATACAAAAAAACTTTTTTTCTCCTTATCAATTTTATAAAGGGATAAAAAATAATCATTAAGGACCAATGTGAGATTTATACATATAGTATATATCATTTTCCAGAATTAAAATTTTCAAATTCAGTTATTTGGCAATCAAACAATAAGGTATCGTAGACGTACACTGTCATCATCCAGGCGAAATTAATACCGACGACATCGTGAGAATTTATACAGTGTCACCCTTTTGAACTGCGATATAACTGGATATAAATATTTTAAATTGACTGCTAAAATGAGAAAATGTAAAATAGATACATGTTCCTCAACATTCAATGGTACCGTCCAGACAATCGTGTTTTACATACATAAACACAAACATGTCGTGTTATAACCAAATAATAGTCTACCGTCATGCAAATCTCACTTGCTAATTCATACTTTCTCAAAAGCGGCTATTGTTTATGGTTTATCATCAATTTTACTATTTCTTGGACTCCAACAATTTATTTGTTTTATTATTTCTAGCTCTTTTTGTTTCATGATTTACGACGGCACAAAACTTTTTGTCTGAACAGTCTGAACTAGAAAAAAAACAAGAAGCAATTAAATTGGAAAATGGATGATTCTCAAAACTTTGACAGCGCAGAACCCTAGTATTTGTACGCTTTAGAAATTTATAACAAGGATAACAACTGAGGATAACAGATAAAGGATCCTGATCCTTGGCCAGATCACTTTGCATTGATCTTTCCAGGATTATCCGTACCGATTTGGAACTGGTCGATTAACTAAGTGGTAGGCAATACCTTTACTCAAGTCATCCACTATTCAATTCAAATGGCAAAATTTGCCCAGTAAATCATCCCTGTTCTTCAATTGTTCAATTATTATCAACTTTACAATCAATAGCCACTGTTTGGAATTCAATCAAAGCGGCCTTGATAAAAGGGTTTACCGCTTGATTTGTACATGGTTTATATTTGAATAATATCAATAGACAGGTTCTTATATCAAGATTTCACTGTTTACATACACTCAACAATTTGAAAAATATCTTGGTTTCTATTTGTAAATAAATTAGAATGAATGATTTCTCAGATTAGCTGTGAGAAATATATCGACTGTTCAAAACAATTACAGGAATAATAATTCCTATACATAAATGGTTTCTGAAGCAGTTCTATCTGATGCTAAGCAACATGAATTATTTATACATGTAGTTTATTGTAGAAAAGAAAATTCGACACTGATAATTGGAGTGATAAAAAATTGGATTTCTGAAAAGCTTACAGTTACAATATATAAAACATCAAATTAATACACATTAGCAGTTGTACTAGTAAAGAAATGGCTGAAACTATTTCAGAAATGATAAATTCTATGTTTTATGATGGCTGTGGAAATGATAGAAATACAGATGCATGTGGAACCATGCCATACTCTGAATTCTCGAAATTTTATCATCGTCAGAACTATAACCTATTTTTCACTGGCTGAAATCACATGCAGAAATGTATTTAAAATAGGAAATAGGATATTTAGTACTCAAAATAGATGATACAGTTCACATTAAGTGATAAAGAGCTCTTATAGCTGATTGTGTATAAGGTCTATAATTACACAATTCAATATTATCCGATTTTTTAACAGATAAATTAGTAAGTCAATTTCAGGGCAAACTAAGAAATATAGTTGTAAGAAAGTTCCAGTCGATAAAAGACTTGTTGAATTTAGATATTATATTAAAGGATTACATTGATTTCTCGTAGATCATAATGAAACGAAAAAGCGTCGATAAACCGTGCATTGAGACGAGACTTTAACTTAAGGGCAAACCATGAAATATTTTATTTTCAGAATGATAAAGCATAAAGGAATCTTTCTTCCGAATTTTATTTGATTTGTACTCCAAGCTCCAAGCTGACTTAAACATATTATCATGGAAACACCCTATAGATCTGTCGTTTTGTGCCACAAAAACAATACGATACACAATTAAACCCATTTTTTCAATAAAGTATTTGTTCCACCCTTAGGCCTTTACCTTTGGGAGAATGAAACCTTCCCTTCCTTGAAATCAAAACTTATGTCGTTTTGGAGATACTGAGTTTGATATGTAAAACAGGCAACTAACAACTAACAACAGGGATAGAAACACCCAAAATAACTTGAAGCAACCACTAATTTACCGTATCTTTTGCTCATTCAAGTGTTAAGCAAATCTTACTTTTGCTGAAAAACAACATGTTATTTAAAAGATTCTCCTTGTTTGGCCTTTAGGAAATCGTTTGGCATTTAATTTACAGACCCGAGGATGAGTCTAGTTGATTTAATCCAACATGGCGTTTTTCTAGATTCATAGTATGTCTGTGATTATAAAGAATCTCGCTTAAAGGAAGCAATTAAATTCTTATCTGAAAACAGGTTTCTTTAGGACCGATAACGATTGAATGATATTGTGCTCGGGTCTACTGTGGAAATTTAAAATCGATCATATCTATATGCGGTTAAACTCATAAAAATGTAAAATATAATTCGATTTCTATGTTTCATTGTAACGAAGTTAAAGTTAACGTATAGACCATATAAGGTATTATAATTTGTTGTAGATGGAAAAAGTGGAGAAGGATAGATGCAAAATGTATTAATACCAAATCTCACCCTGAACCATTTTATAACACTATTCAGGATCCATGTATCATTCAATGCCTAAGTAAAAACATCGTCTCTGATTCATTTACTAAACCATTTTATACTTGTTTTTTGTTAAGTAATCCTCTAGGATATACGTTATACTTTTTCACAAAGTCACGTGAAAAAACAAGAATTGGTTTGTTTTTTAAATATGAACACGAACGAAACTCTCTAGTATTATGAGCGGGGGTAACTCATCTCAAGGTCGCTTTGTTTGGTTCATATAAATGCCTCGTGCAATGCTTTTGTGGTAAAACGACAACACAGTTGGAGAGATTTATAGTGAAAAGATTACAGTGATAATAAGAATATAAACAATGGGCAACAATTAAAATCACAGGACAAGTAAGTATTTGACTAAGATATAAAAATATTTATGAGAAAATATGTGTATTTAAGCATAAGAATGATGACAAACAATATTTTTATATAATATAAACAATTTTTACAATTGTTTAGGACCCCCCAAGCCCTTGACTTAATCAAGCTTATAAGTTAAAGTAGGTTATGCGCATCTTAATATGTATCATATTTCCAGTTAGTGCCAATAGATGACTAAGTTCTAATACGCATATACATGTATATAGAATATTGCCTTGGTAAACCTTTACTGTTTACTGATAAAAGATCCACTTGTTACATCTTGATAGAATACTTGAAAGGTTTTCATTTCAATACGTCTTTCATTGTCTAGGTCTATTATTATTTCAGTGGGATTTTGTTTTGTTAATTTATGAGCGTTTTTAGAATATGTTATTTCACTATCTACCACAAAGTGAATTTTGTATGAACTTAACGAGAATGAATATTGAAGTAATAGTTATTAAGACGTGTCAGACACTTTTTATCCCAAGTTTATTTCTAGACAAAGTCTTATCTCATCAAAGAAGAAGTTTGTTTTGTAAAAGAAGTAAAACAATTATAAGAACATTCATCGTCCAATCATACCCGATTAATATAATCAGATTTGTCAGTGTTAGATATCGCTCGCAAAGAACATCACAGTAAGCGGAAATAAGGGGTATCACAAATAATAAACCTGCCAATCGTTGTTCGGTTTTTCGAATCTGTTGCCTACCGGAAATAGTTCAGCCGGAACTCAGTACTGCTCTTTTAGTCCACGTAAGATTATTACATGGCACAGACAGTGTTCTTGAATCTATACATTGGTGGTGACTCAAGGTTAAAAATCCGAAAATATGGTCCTCATTCCCTTAGTATGCGAAGCAAGTCAGTGGGGCGGATTAGAAAAGAAAAACAGAAAGAAAGGAAAGAAATGGACTATGATTGGTTAATATTTGCATGATTTTCCCCCCGGAATCAAATTGGCTTTAGAAACATCTTACGCTGTTTCCTATTAAGCTATTAAACCTTCCATTACCATTATAATCGACTTACATTTTTTAACTGAGACCTTAATTTGTCTTGATACAATGACTGTAATACAAGATAATGCCTGGAGGTTGGGTAACTAATTGAAACTGACATGGACTAGACTCCTAATTGTAAGGATATAAAGAACATAACAGGATGATTGAAATTGTTGAGATACTATCCTAATTGTCCAGATTCTACTTCTTGTGTAATTCCATTTTTCTACCTTATCCGTAAGTAATCCTGGTCAGCTCGACCCCAGATTATAACGTTAGAAGTCAAAATACAGCATTTCTAGAGTTGATTTCATGTATAGTTTCGCCCTTTTTCGTGGGTTATTTCACTCAATATCAATGATCTTAAGGAATTGTTTCTTTAATTGACTTTTCATTTTTACCTGTTGTAATTGATCATGCATATCAATCAGAATACCATCTTTAAAAGCGAATTAATATAATATAAAAGCCAAAAGTCAACAATAAGATATGTAAAAGTCATTACCCAAATGTGTCAACTACAACCTGTAGATTATAAATTTAGTTTAAACGAATAACGTTTCAACCATCGCTTACAATACCCCTGAAACATTAAAATTCAATTGTTATCAACAGATGCAAGCTTTGATTTTATACTGATACCACCCAAAAACATTTATCCCACAAGGACGACATTTGAAAACAAGCTACGTTACTGAAGGCCACAGAACACCACTGTATCTGACAAACTTTGACGTGAAGTTTGAGATCAGTACTTGTATTAACCACAAATCGAGCAAGAAGATATAGATCTGAATAACTTCAAAGGTATCAGACAGCCATTGAGTTTATTGTTGGTTAAAGTAAACTCTTTAACACACTATAAAGTTTGGATTCGTGGTTTTCAAGAAAAGAAAAATGTAAATGTCTAGCCAGTTGATATCGAACAATATTAACACGTGTAGAATAATATATTATGGTGTTACAAAACTTCAGGCATGTAGGATTGCGAACAACAATTGGTTTCTTACCTTAGTTGGATGGTGGACAATCTTTGTTCTCATAATTCGTATATCAACGAAAGCTTAAACAAAGAACTTGAGACAGATGCATATATGATCTATTAATAATGTCACGACCAATGCACATATTTGCAAAGTGAAAGGACTTGTATCGTCCTTCGAGGTCTTGGTTCATTCTCACGACCGCAAGCTTTTTAGATTTAAAAACAGCGAAGGTCATATTTATTATGTCTGCCAGTTCGTCCAAGAGGTTGACAAGAGATATCGGTAAATAAAATATTTTTATTCAATTGGTTTGATTTTCACTAGGCTTCTTCCTTGGATTATTTCAAACACTCACACTAAGTTCCATCAAAATGCATTTAGAAACTAGCTCTTTATAGTGTTCACAATAAATCTAACAATAAATCTAACGCGTTTTCAAGAACAAGGGAAATAATTCAAGTAAATATTTTTGGATCAGGCTGATTTTCAATAGGATTCATCCTTGGGTTATTACACACTCACACCAAGTTCCATTAATATATGGGCGTATAAAAAAGAAAAGTAGACGGATAGTTTGACATACAGTAAATCACTGTTAATCTACAGCCTTCAGGCATGTAAATATCTGTTAGAACAAATAGAGGAATATTAATAATTGTATCAATAATATCGATTAGCTGAATATTGATTGAGAAGAAGAACATCAACACCTACTTGATTACAAGTTGACTTTTATTTCTATTGATGACCAATCTTTTCACATCTTGAAATTATTGACATTCCTTTTCTTTCCGAATACAATCACTTGATTTTTTTTCTCGTATAAACATATATTACAAGTATCTCATTTGACATCCCTCTTAATTAGATTGGTTAATCTGATAATTATATTCTAATTTAAGATAAATTCAAGTCAACAATATTAGGGATGATAATCTTGATAAAAACATTCAAAGGGTTTAAATATAAGTAGAAAAGCAACATTAAGCTGAACCATGGTGCTTGCGAAAGGGATTCTTTGCTACAAGAAAACATCATGCAAAAGAGTGAGCGTAGTTGTAAATAGATGGTCTTATAGATGATTATGTCCTGTTGGTTCGGTAGTGAAGATGTGGACGTATACCAGCTTGGACCTCTTTATATTGTGCTAAAATTGCTCTATTACAATGGTGTTCTATGAATGACTCTGCTTAACAGCGTGCATGGAGAAAAATATTACGCTCTCTGATAATATGAATGCAAAAACATGGAAAATTTTGTAATCAATAGAGTTAACCAGTTGAGTGTAATATTGATATATATTGGATTATAGTAAAGATAATAATTACTCCATTCAGGTTTCTTTATACAATACGCTTTACAACAGTCTTAATTACAGACTTCATTTTCTTTTTAATTACATCTGGACGTCTTTATTTTCAAATAGCGTGTTACCGTCTCTTCTGTTTTCAAGGAAAATTGATTTCATTTTTACAAACGTAGCTATCAATAGGTCTTTGTGATTAAAGGAAACATCTAGTATCATATGAAAAAATATGGGCATATTTCATCCATAAAAAAACAGACAAATTGAGTGAGTAAAGATGCTTCAAGATACGGTTTCAGATTCAAATCATCAGATTCAATAGTTGAGGTCAGCTATAGTCAGCTGATCAACTTTCTGTATATTAATATTCTGAAGTTATACCTTTCTTTATATCTACGTATTTAATTAGATCTTCTGTACGCAAAAATGATTAGTTGCAGATAATTGAATTCCATAATCAAGGTTGTATTAATAATGCCACCGCCCGAGGTGTAATTTGCGTTCACTGATTTTGAAAAAGGTAATGAGCACAATAAATAGTTTATCATACTACAACACATCATACTATACATATTTTAATAAACACAAGTCCCTGTTCGAATGCTCTGTGCTACTGTATGTCTCTCGACCTATTTAAGAGTTCACGTAACGATTAAGTTCTCTGGTCTTTATTACAGATGTTTCCTTAACATGAAAACTTTACATGATAAACCATGTATAATGAATCAATAGAAGAAAGGAAATGACGTGTCTAGAATACAGTTATTTATATTTCAATCGTTCTCTATTAGATATGATAATCAAATATTGATTATTAAGTGTATATTGTAACGATAGTGTTAGATTAATAACAGTTCCAGGCCAACTCTATAACGGTATTTTGATCACAGTTGAAATTCCCAGTTCGTGTTCACAATAATAACAGTTGAGAAGGTCAATTTGTCAAGTTATTACAACTTAGCTCATTAAAGACCCCTGGAACTCTCTCTTACTCTTTATAATTAGATATTCAATAAGTAGTTATGAATCCCCTCAGTTCCAACCAACTAATCAATGGCTGATGACCAAGTAAACATGATATGGAGTTCATTTATGCTAAGACATGTTGGCTTAGGCAGGACTGCTGTTGTCCGAAATCTTTTATGTTCAACAAAAAGCTAAAAAGTTCGAAATCATCCTTGTATGTGATAATGCCATCTTCAAAAAACTTTCTTAAAATATGACCTAGTTATATTATATTTATATTTGATCAAAATCATTTTG
Source organism: Nipponacmea schrenckii (assembly GCA_030562195.1). Taxonomy (NCBI): domain Eukaryota; kingdom Metazoa; phylum Mollusca; class Gastropoda; family Lottiidae; genus Nipponacmea; species Nipponacmea schrenckii. The sequence continues at coordinate 4,690,445 of CM060200.1, forward strand.
AGATTTTCTTTCGCGTGGATACATTTCTCCTAGTTTGCCACTTTTGAACCTTATTATCTATTAAATATTCATATTCCACTGTGAAAACCACTAACAATTCATATTGTTCACACAGACGTTATAGGTGTTTGATCATGTTTTAAGATAGCCAGTCGTGTTCAGTGTTAACGTTTACCTAAGATTGAGAATCAGATCATCACATCATCAAATAACCTAAGTTTTAGTCAGCAGATTCAAAACGACGTATACTTATTTATTCCTACAAGCGTGTGGTTAGCTTTACTTTTCCTTGTTAGCATTTTTCAATAATTGCCTTGGATATTACCTTACCAGCATCCATACTGTTATTTGTATCTGTCTATCAATACCCAATATAGTCGGTCGGTATTATTTAATTTATCCTTGAGTCCACAAACTGTCATGACAAACGTGATGATATATCTCTCAAAATTTCTGTTCACGTCTTTCTTTCTTTAATAGTCTTGATTCAATAACAGCCGCATCCCTCCAGCAATTTCATTAATACAAAACTTTGATAAGCGTCAAGTTCTTGTAGATGCCGAAAAGCTAAACGTCAATCCGTAATTATATAAAATAACAACATAAAAGCGGAGCCGACATGGACTGCGGAAATCTTATTGACCACGGAGAGATCAAAGACAGAACACTAAGCCGAAAAGTAACAAGATTAGCTCGTATAGAGACAAGAACTGTTCGATTGATTTCAAGATGGAGAAATATTGTCATTGATAGACTGAAGAGTGAATAGAATTATTTGTAATTAAATTATACCATCAAATAAACGAAATTTGAGGACAAGAAGAAATAAATTAGAGGCATATATTATAAAGAAATCTGATTAATATATTTTTTATTCTGGTTTGCTTGCAGACATATTTTTTACACAGCAGCTTTATGAAGTGTCTGGTAGGAAATATAGAAATGACATTGGTATACTGGTACAAATCATCTTCCACTAACTTTGTTGATTATATATAGCTTTATTACTCACTGAACAAATTACATATAGAGCAGTATTACTCACTGTGCAGATTACATAAAACCATATTACACTGTAAATATCTTATAGAGCTATATTACTAATTGTAAATATTATATAGAGCTATATTACTCATTGTAAATATTACATCAGTCGGACACGATATTTCGGTGAAAAATTATCAGATGACCATGACAATCGACAGGGTTCATCTTCATAATGACATTGACCCACACAATAAAAATTAAAAGAATCAATAAAAAATTGTTGCCTCCAGAGTATGCACGAGTTGCACAATATAGCTAATAGAGTGAAAATACTAATTTCGGTAAAAACAATTATCAGATCACCACAAAAATCAGTAGGGATCACTTTAAAATGACACTGACTCACAAAATAAAAATCAAAAGCCCGTCAACTGAGCACGAAACAAATGTGAACAGACTGACGAACCGATAGACCACCGAGGTGATTACAATACACATGTACTCACAGATTATATAGAATTATATTACTTGCTGCCGGATAATACAGAGCAACATAAATCACTTTACTGTTTAGATAAAACTATATTACTCATTGTACATCGTACCAAGTCTCGTCAAAATCCAACAAGAATCTAACTCGCTATCATACTGTACACTGTACAGATTAGAGCAACATAACTCATTGTAAATATTATATTGGGCAATATTACTCACTGTACAAATAATAAAACACTATATTACTCACTGCAAAGAATATATAAAATAGTGATGTTTAGAGTGTTCATGAACAAGAGCATCAATTTTTTTTTCTTTATTCAATAGGCTTCTTCCTTTGATCATTACATATACTCACACCAAGTTTCGACAAAATCCAATAAGAAACTAGCACGCTACCATACTGAACAGATCATATATAATTATATTACTCACTCTACTATATTACCAAGTTATTTGCGGGTCCAATACTTTTGTTCACAAAATTTGCTTTGAGAAAATACATTGTTAGGGTCAATCGCGTAACAAGTGCAAAAACATATTCATCGTAAAGGGATAACGATAACACAGACCGATATTAGGCAATTTCGATATATTCAGACGATCAAATTGCCAATAAATCTAGGATTCTATGAGATGCTAGATTGCATTGAAAATTGGAAATGAAATATTGGAATTAAATGGATATTTCTATCGTTAATGGTATTCTCGGTGGAGATTTCTTGTCTGTTTCTACGGTAAGCCTGACAATATTTACATCAATATGATCACCTGGGACTAGCTATCGACTTGTGAAATCATGACTGATGTTTTCAATCCATTCTCGGGTTAAAAGTTTTGTCTCAAGGGAGAGAACTGGGTAATAGAGAAACAAAAGATATCGTCGTTATTCACGTTTGATGACGGACAATTGGAATTTATCTGTGTTAATGGATTGAGTAGTTAAAACTAGTGGAAACGATTATAAAATTAAATTAATTATTATAAAAATTCAAAGTATATTATTTTTCGTCGAGGGTTTTACACGAAATAGTTATTATTGAGTTCATACTGTTTCGTGATCCAAATATGGTCAAGGCAAATATTTTTTGCATCTGTTTCTATACCCAATAATGGGATTCTGTGTTATGAATAAGACTGGATGTGCACAAACATCTTTGCTCGACAGTTTCGTTGTAACAAGAGTTCCCGTGTGCTACAGGCTGAAGATTCCTCGGATATTAAAAATAGAGTAGAACAATGCCGATGTTGTGCTAGAATTTATTGCACACTGCATGGCGATATCCGTCTTCATTCAATTCGTTTATTTTCTTCGCCAGCATGACATAGTGATAACGGTTGTGATTCAAGGGAGATAACCCTTAATCATATTCTTTCTCAAAATTCGAAGTAGATATCTTCATGTCTATCAAAAGTACATATTTTTATGTCTTTAAAACTTTTTTTATTCTAATAAAAATGGATATGTTTCTGTTCGGAAGTCGCATAAACAATTGAGTGAGAAAACAAGCTTGACGCCACCATGACACTCCATAAAATATGCAAACCAAAGTAAATTCATCATTTCTATAGAAAGAAATTATTAAAAAACTTATTCGTCATATCACTGAAACAAACTAAAAATTAATTTGAAAGTTCTCAATGCACCTTAAGTATTCTCGATATATCTCATTGAAACGATATTAAAGAAAACAGCCACCAAACATTACTTATGTCAAAAATATGCCACTATTCAACTATTATCCAACTGTAAACTGTTTTTCAATGCCATGAATAGTTACATAATATTCATCATATATCATTCACTTTCTATTGTCATACTTCATATCACAATAACAAAACAATCTGATCTTAATATCTGCAGTAATTTAATATTTTTGTCCAAGGTACAAATGCCAATTTGATGTCCACTTACACCGACGGTGTAATTCCGGTTCAACATGAGAAAAACGAAGTGTTTCGAATGACACCAATACTGAGAAAAATGTTTCCCGCGGGCGTCCCCAATTTTTTTATATATAGTAACTGTTTCATATCCTAATAGTAAGCAGAAAAGAACGATAAAACTTAATTATAATTACGCACATTTTTTGCAAGGAATAGTAAAATATCAATAATAAATAACTTGCTAGTGACATTTAAATGAACTTTCTGGCAACTTTATAACTCTTAAAAGAAGGCATTCTCAATGATCGGCAAACTATCATCGTCAAGAATTCTATTTGTAAGGACCGAGATTCTATTCGCCATGTACTGATGATTGGAAGATAATTATCGTAATATAGACTTGTTATACAATAATATCTGTGAATAATGACCAATTTAAATTTAACGGCATAACTAGGATCATAGTAAAATTTACACGATATAAAGGTTCATACATTAACATATTTTGTCATCATTAAGGATTAAACGAATCTGTTGACATTTAAAAAGTTATTTTTCATGTAAAATCTAATCACCTCTTACGGCATAATATCTACCGGTTCGGATTTAAGAAATGCACATGACGCTTTAAAAAAAAAATTCGAATGGGAATCGATTAGTCGCGTCGTTGGATTTTACTACTTTGTGGACACGATGGAGCACTGGATTCTTGATGCATTTTGACGAAACTTGGTGTGAGTGTTTTTTTTTATAACCCAAGGATAAACCCTATTGAAAATCAAACCGATCGAAAAATATTTATTATGAGTTTTTGCCCTTGTTCTCAAAAACGCGTCTACCTTTGTTCTTGAAATCTTTGTGGACACGATAGAGAGCTGGTTTCTTGATGGATTTTAATTAAATTTGGTGTAACTGTTTGTAATCACTCAAGGATGAACCCAATTGAAAATCAGACCAATCGAAAAATATTTCCTATGAGTTATTGCCCTTGTTCTTGAATTCTTTGTGGACACGATAGAGAGCTGCTTTCTTGATGGATTTTGACGAAACTTGGTGCGAGTGTTTGTTATAACCCAGGGATGAACCTTATTTAAAATCAGACCCATCAAAAATATTTAATATGAGTTATTGTCTGCTTTTGTACTTGAAATCTGTGTGAACACGATAGAGAGCTGGTTTCTGAATGGATTTTGATTAAATATAGTGTGAGTGTTTGTAATCACTCAGGTATAAACCCTATTGAAAATCAAACTAATCAAATTATTTACTATGAGTTATTGCCCTTGTTCTTGAATTCTTTGACGGCACGATAGAGAGTTGGATTCTTGGTGGATTCTGACGAAAATTGCTGTGCGCTTTTGTAATTACCCGAGAATGTACCCTATAAAAAATCAGACTAATCGAAAAATATAAATACATATATGAGTTATTGCCCTTGATTTTTAATTCTTTGAGGACCCGATAGAGAGCTGATTTTCGTGATGGATTTGGATGAAATTTATAGTAAGTGTAATTAAAAATCACGAAAATCTTTCATTTACCGATATATTTCTTGTCAACCTCCCGGACAAATTGGCTGCCATTCTAAATGTGGGGGTATTATGATGGCTATCGCTATTTTTATTTAGTGGTTCAGTGTCATTATGAAGATGATTGCTATTGATTTTCGTGATGATCGGATAGGCTAATTTTTCACCAAAATATCGCGTCTGACTTAACCTTTTCACTCCATTACCTATAGGGTGCAACTCGTGCTCACTCTGCAGGCTACTATTCTTCCTGGATCTTTTTGATTTTTATTTTGTGGGTCAGTGTCATTATGAAGATGATCACTATTGATTTCATGATTATCGGATAATTTTTCACTGAAATATCGCGTCTGACTTAGCGTTTTTCACTTCATTAGCTATAGGGTGCAACTTTCTCTACACGCTACAATTCTTTATGGATTCTTTTGATTTTTATTTTGTGGGTCAGTGTCATTATGAGGATGATCCCTATTGATTTTCGTGATGATTGAATCATTTTTCAGCGAAATATCGTGTCTGACTTAGCTTTTTTCACCCCATTAAAAGGTGCAACTCGTGCTCACTCTGCAGGCTACCATTTGTATGTGTGTCGATATCATTATGAAGATGTGCACTTTTAAATTTAGTGATGATCCGATAATTGTCTAAAGAGATATCGCATAAAACTTTAATATCGCGGTCGTTTTCGAGTTCACATGTAGTCAGTGCTCACTCTACAGGCTACAATTCTTCATGGATTATTTTCATTTCTAGTTGCATTGATGGTCCCTCCGATTATTTTTATAGTCTTTTCATTTAATGTGGTGCTGATCAATATGCAAGACTTCAGTTTAGTCTACATGTAATCTTGGAACAATGATTATTCGCTAAATCTGTATCTTTGTGAAAATGCAAGCTAAATGTCATATTGCATCAAACTCTCATATCGAGTTTGTTCTACAGTTCACACCGTCTTCATTAGCCCATAAGGTGCAGAAGAGTAGGACGTAAAACTCCATTCATTCATTCTACAGTTCACATTAATTTAGCTCACTAACTAGCTGCTGGTGGGCGTATTTGCTTGCGAGGCTTGCCGCAAGCCTATGTTTAATTATGTAAAAATATTAATGTCAAATGAAATATTCACATTTAGTGAATCTTTATAACTAACTATATAACGTTCAAAATTCCTTCTAATGGCCGTATTTTAATTATTTTGACAGATGAGGGATGATTCAGACTGGCATAGAAAATAAAAACTCTTCCACTCGTCTTGAATGTTATGTCAGTCAGTTTCGTTTAGAAGATGATTAGCACAACAGACGAATTACTTCAAATGTTTAGTCTCGCCCATCCAGAATGCTGCAAATAAAAGAATTTAATGTGAAATCATTTTGATTTCTCAAAATATTGCTTATGTATACTATTTTCTGCAGCTTCCTAGGATGCATTGCTTTTCACAATTTCGACTTCAGAAATTTTTATTTTTTTTAATCTTCTGATTAATGCTTTTGTTTCATTATAATCAAGACTACAGAAATCTTCCTTTCATGCAATTTGGAAGTTGAAGAAGACCATGTGTTTTGGCTGATTGCCATAAATAGAGTAGCCTAACATTGTTAAACAAACTTCGTTGAGAACAAAGAATAGAAGGGTAATTGGATAGTCAATATGCGGGAAATTGTTCATATACAAGCCGGGCAATGTGGAAATCAAATAGGATCAAAAGTAAGTATTTTAAACTTGGAATGTATGTAATATGTTACGATGGCACTATTTCTAAATTTAGACACAACATATTTATGTGCTTCTATATTCATGCCGATTTCTATAAGGGGGATCCCTGATAATAGTTATATATAGGTGAAATATATGCCGTACTTTCAACATTTCCTCTAGAGTTGAAGGTTGAATCCATATATCATGTGATTCTATATTCATTCCTATTTCTATATTTGTACATTAAGTAACAAAGACAATACACTTTTGAAATAATTGTATGGAAGATAGGAAACGTCTAACGTCTCTCAATATTAATCAAATATAAAATTAAAAAAACAAAACAATAGCCATTTTAACCAAACTATGATATAATTCCTACAGGTTTATAATCAACCGAATGTACCAAAAAAAAAAAATATTCTTGCCATCTTACTGTAATATTGAGATACGTGTTCAGATATTCTGCTCTGAACAATCAAAATAATATATTCTCCTGAAGCTTCGATGTATTAAATTGACAAAAAGGTCACTGACTCAGTATTGATAGACCTAAATGAAATTTACACAAAGTTAGGTGAATTAAAATGAACCTCAGCAATATCAATATGTTATTCAATATCATGTTATGTAAAATAATGCAAATAATTCTCTGTTAGATATATTTCTCGATATACCTTGTAATCGAAATTTTAATGAAACATTTTTTTATACCCCCACACGTAAGTATAACGTGTCTGACTTAGCTTTTTTCACTGCATTAGCTAAAGAGTGCAACTCGTGCTCACGTTACACGCTACAATTCTCTATGGATTCTATTGGTTTTTATTTTGGTGGTTATTGTCATTATGAAGATGATCCCTATTGTTTTTTTGTGATGACTGAATAATCTTTCAGGGAAATATCGTGTCTGACTTAGCTTTTTTCACTCCATTATTATAGGGTTCAACTCGTGCTCACTCTACAGGCTACAATTCTCTATGGATTCTTTTGATTTTGTTTTTGTGTGTGTCGACATCATTATAAAGATGCGCATTATTACCTTTAGTGATGATCCGATAATTTTTTTCAGAGATATCGCATTAAATATATAGTTGCCTTGATGATCCGTCCGATTATTTTCTTTAGTCTTTTCATTGCATGTAATCTTGGAACAATGATTGTTCGCTAAATCTGTATTTTTGTGAAAATATATGGATGATACTCACCTTCACATTGAATTTGTTTTCTGTAGAGTGAACACAAGCTAAATGTCATATTGCATCAAACTGTCATATTAGTTTGTTTTACAGTTCACATTTAGCAACTAACTAGCTGATGGTGGGCGTGTTCGCTTGCGAGGCTTGCCGCAAGCCTATGTTTATCATTTAAGACATACCAAGAAAGTTACAGTCCACATGGAATTACTAATATTTTTATGTTGTAGATTGTTGGTATATTCAAGTTATCTGTACACATTCTTTCGTGATTAATTTTAATAAATCTTTTTGACCTAGGTCCGTGTTTTTATGAGACTATGTTCTCATCACAATCACCAATACTAAACTTTTTAGTGAAAGATTTAAAGAAATTAGCATTTGTATATATCATATTATAATAATAATGATATAATTTAATGATTTTTCTGCCTTTAAGGTCTATGTTAGAAGTTATTTAACATATTAACAATTGACTTAACATAAATAACTCAACTTTAACCCAGTGCCAGTGCCTTCTGTTGAATAGTAACTTGTTACCTTTCAACCACCCTAATCACTAAATTAATTATTATTGATTAAATTAACATTGAAATATACAAACACTGAAATTTCTACTTGGTTAGGGTTTAGTAAATTTACCTGGCTTAAACAACTTTTATCCTTACTTCGAAGTACTCCTATGAACTTCAGTCCTTGTTTCGGAATTATTTAAGGTCGTGGAAATTAACCAATACAGACGTAGGAATGGGTTTACGTTTAAACGGAAATTGCAGAATGTCATCGTTATCGAGCTCGATGAAATTGAAATGGCGCCGGATGATAGAGGCTATCTGTAGTTTATATCATATTTGAGGATGGTTCTACAGCGACGCATGTCGTCATAATCATGACCTTTAAATATTATCCCACATGTATGTGGAGAAATATTTTGGCAAAAGATTTGTTTAGCGAGATTTGTTATAGACCACTTGTATTTTGATATTTGTTGATTGATTTTTGTGTTTGACAATTTTCATTTGAAGATATGTTTAGCTAGACATGTATTTGTAGATTTGTATTTGACGATATTTTTGGCAAGAATTCTATTAATTATTCAATTCAATAATTAGAAAATCGAATGTTTCCCGTATTTAATATAAATTCTTATTGCTTACAAATGTCAATTTTACGAAGACAAATGTTGAGTTTAACGTACAAATTAAGAGATAAGACTTTAGAATTAAGAAATAAGAAATAGCAATGAAGGGTATTGAATAAAAGGCCATTCCGCCTTCCATATCAGATGAGTGGAATACTGAAATCGTCTGAAGAAAAGTCTTGAAAAAATAACCAAGGGTTACCGAAAGAAATAAGTTTGTGATATAACTCTTAATTGGTTCAAGACCGATACCACAATTTTCAATTAAAGGCTACAAATTTACACATATCAAAATCGTGACACAATGTTTCAAATAAGGGTCATGTAAACATTTAAATGACATTTTACGTTTTGCAACTTGGATTAAGAAAGTCGCTAGAGGCTTACACGTATGGAAGAACAATGGCGAAAACACATTAAATATTTTCGATTTTTTGGTTTCGTCAAATGTGTCATTTAGGACCATGAAGATAAATCTTTTAAGATACCAACCCGAATACAAAAATGTCAAATCGCGTAAATTGTTGAAGGTATCTCAGGGCATTCAACTTCTACTGAATGTCCTTTTAAAGAGGAGCCCTAGTGGCTTAGTGAGATAGATGTTTTCTCTCTTAAATAAGGGTCGAGGGTTCAATCCCAGATAAATCAATCGAGATGATCTTTTGGATTTTTGAACACGGTTTCCCCTTGTTGCTGGTCAGATCGGAAAAAGAGAAGACTAATGCCGATGTCCTGACAAAATTTTATCACATTGCACACTGCATTGCCCGTCTCCATAAGTGCAAAAGAGAAGGACGTAAAACTCCATTTATTTCTCATTTCCATTTGTCCATTAAAAGAGATATTTATCCAATTCGACAACATCATATCCACACTTGATAGTATAAGTTACCTATCAAGCTTAAAAGGTTTACCCTTTATGTAAACGAATACTGTAGTAATCGGTAAACACTATAGATTGTTTATAAAAAAAAGTCTTTTCAGCACTTTAACTGATTAAACCCGAACATAAATTTTATTATTTGAAATCATTTTAGTTCTGGGAAGTAATAAGTGATGAACATGGTATAGATCCAACTGGTATGTATCATGGTGATACCCAGCTACAATTAGACAGAATCAATGTTTACTTCAATGAAGCTTCAGGTATATGTCCAAGATATCATTTCAAAATATCAAAATATTGAGCTCAGATTGAATTATCTACAAAATTTCTGTTTCTCTTTCTAACTGCCCAATTATTGGACTAATTTGATTTACAAAATGTTCGCCTCACTATAATCAAAACGAGCCATTAGTGTCATAATTAAGGATATTTAGCACCCATTCAATTCAATGGATACCCATTCAATTCATACTAAGCAATATAAGAAATATAAGGCATCAGTGAAGCAAAATGTGAATGGGTCAGCATTTTTTTTTTAGCTAGAAATGCCGCCATCACTTATATTATAATGTTATTGGGAAACATTATGCGGGAGTTGTGTGTCAATTTTTGTTAAGTCTTTCTGGAATTGCAGGAACCGCAGGAATTGGACGAAGAATCCGAATGTCCCAATAGGGTTCAAGGTGTTCACGATAAAAAAGGCTAGAAAACATCTTTATAACCCCTTTAAATGCTGTCGCTTTGCTCTATCTTATAAATAAGATCTTTGGAGATAAAAAATTATTAGAAAATAACACAAAAGTTAAGTGATGAGACGTTCAGTTTGTTTAACAAATTGATAGACTTAAACACATGAAGTACTATCTTAGAAAATTATTAATTACTAATTATTTCAGGAAACAAATTTGTTCCAAGAGCTTTACTAGTTGATCTGGAACCCGGTACAATGGATTCTGTCAGGTCGGGGCCAATTGGAGCTTTATTTCGACCAGACAATTTCGTCTTTGGTCAATCTGGTGCTGGAAATAATTGGGCGAAGGGCCATTACACTGAGGGCGCTGAACTGATTGACGAAGTGTTGGACGTGATGAGAAGAGAAGCAGAGAATTGTGACTGTTTACAAGGTTTTCAGATGACCCATTCTCTCGGTGGTGGAACTGGTTCTGGTATGGGTACTCTGCTAATGAGCAAGATTCGTGAAGAGTATCCGGATCGAATCATGAACACATTCTCGGTCATGCCTTCACCTAAGGTAACTTTATTTAAAACCGTATAAAACAATTGATTCCAATTAATGCAAGTCGTATCAAATCCTGGAGCCATCCGATGCCTAATTATTTGGAAATGCCCTTGTTTGCTTTAGATAAAGATGTTCGTGGAAAGACCCGTATTAGATTAAGGATACTTCGAGGGCAAAATGGATGCGTGTTCTATACAAAAAAATATCTTTTTGGAATTTAATATGTAAATATTATTCAGGTATCAGATACAGTGGTGGAACCATACAACGCTACCCTAGCTGTCCATCAACTCGTAGAGAACACTGATGAAACTTTCTGTATCGATAACGAAGCCTTGTATGATATTTGTTTTCGTACATTGAAACTTACAACCCCAACTTATGGAGACCTGAATCATTTAGTATCCGCTACGATGTCAGGGATAACAACGTGCTTACGATTTCCGGGTCAACTTAACGCCGATCTCCGTAAACTAGCTGTAAATATGGTACCTTTTCCACGTCTTCATTTCTTTATGCCTGGTTTTGCTCCTCTGACATCGCGAAAATCTCAGCAATACAGATCGCTAACAGTTCCAGAGCTGACACAGCAAATATTTGATGCCAGAAACATGATGACAGCTTGTGATCCTCGTCATGGAAAATATCTGACCATTGCTACTATTATGAGGGGTCGAATGTCAATGAAAGAAGTAGATGAACACATGTTAAAAGTCCAAAATAAAAACAGTACATCTTTTGTTGAATGGATACCAAATAATGTTAAAATTGCCGTATGTGACATTCCCCCCAAGGGTTTAAAAATGTCTGCTACTTTCATTGGTAATAGTACTGCCATTCAAGAAATATTCAAACGAATCTCTGAACAATTTACTGCAATGTTCAAGCGAAAGGCTTTTCTTCATTGGTATACTGGTGAAGGTATGGATGAGATGGAATTTACTGAAGCTGAATCTAATATGAATGATTTAGTATCTGAGTACCAACAGTATCAGGATGCCGATGTTGGTGAAGATGACCAGGAAGAGGAGAATTGAAGAATGAACCATGATGCTCGATGTATTATAGGATGCTTACCTGCTCAAGAAAGTTATGTGTGTGCCTTTTGTCGCAAGTTTGTGCTATAACGTACCTTCGAGGTACAAAAAACTAGACCTAAATGGCATTACTGGGAAATAAACTGTTAACTTCACGATCCTTCAAAGCCTATGAAATGCAGTTACCGCAAAAATCAAAATTAATTTAAACAAAATATTATTAACTTTCGCGTCCCTTAAGCAACGGTTGGATATATACATGAACCATGATAACTATATGAATAACAATTATCTTTAAACCCCTTACAAAGTGCTTAAATTGCGGCTGTTGAATATATAATATAATTTGTGACCCAGTCTTGCCTGTTATGAACATCTGCAACAATCCTTTAGGACCTTCCATAAAAGGGTTCATGAAGAGATTTTTTCGCTTAAGAAGCTTTCTTCAGAGAATATTGCTCAAGTCAGAAATTACAATCCGACATCTCATCCCAAAATGGTAGTGCACTGTTTTAGAATGTCATCACTATTGCAAAAATCATTATCAACTTTTTTAGTTATCAAGTTATAGAGAGTATGATTAAATCATTGCTAATTGAATCAAGTTCAATTGAATCGGTTTAATCCCCGCCAATGTTCATTTGGTTCCGTGAGTTGAACATTGACCATGAGCCACGAATATCGACAAATGGAAACTTTGTAGATTGATTATAATGTGGTCGTATATTGTCGTCACCCATGTCCGTCCGTCGGTCCGGTCCGTCGTTCGTCCATAATTGGCTTGTAAACGCTATATAAACTACAGTATTTATAAAAGATTTATATTTTTAAGGGCTTTTAATTTTATATTGTTTTTTAAAATTTTTACCCTTAAAATAAAACCCTATTTGCTTGTTTTTTCATATTTGTTGGTTTTTTATGACGGTGTGTGAACCAAAAGTTTAAACGTTGAAAGTTAATTTAAAAATTTTGTGTGAAGTGTATTATCCAAATTTTAAATTATTTCTTAAATTTTTTCTAAACCTGTGTTCAAACCCGAAGATTATATTAAATCTGGGTTTTTTCAAGGAAATTTGAAAGTTCTCCCTTTTATATAAAGGGGAGGATCTTTTGGGAAAATAAATATATTGAGATTTAAAGAACAAAATTACCCTTGACTTTAGTCAAAACGCACCCAAGGCTTTAAAATTTCATCTTTATTTATTGAGGTAAAACTCGCAAGGATTTAAAAGACCCAAAAAAATTTTGGGGTTTCTAAAACTTTAACTGGTTTATCTGTTTTTCATTTCCCAAATTAAATTAAATTTTGTCATCATTTTATTTTTATAGGGCAATTTTATTATTTCGATAAAAAAATGTTTTTAAACTGTGTTAAACAGAAAATATCATTAAATCATGGGTTTCGTACAAGGAACCAAAATTTGCTTTTTAACGGTTTTTTCCTTTTATATCAGTCAAGCAGGATTTTGTTCAGAAGTAAATATGGCATGTGAGATTATAAAAAGAGACAAAACTTAACGCCAGATTTCTTTTTATTAATAATGCACGAATGGCTTAAAGTTCAGTGTACTTGCTTATATTGCGGAACTAAAAACCTCGCAAGGATTTGACAACTGACGCGAATAAAAGTCTGATCAAAGGAAGTTGTCTAAATTCATCTTCCTCTGGTTGATGCTGATTTCATATCTACTTCCAAACCACTATAATTCTCCATAATTCTTGTCAAATTTATCACCTCTTTCATAGGGTGTATGTATATTTCATGAAAAAAAAAAAGAAAATACCCCTGAGCTAGCATAAATTATTAGGCGAATTTGACCTTATAATAGTAAATTCCTTTATCATGCATTTCAGTACATATCATATTGTGAACACATAGTATAATACAGCGTTTTCAAATGGTTTATTCCTTAAGAGATTATCACTTCTAGTCAAACTAGTGCTGGGTATTGCCATTCATGCCACAACACGATACACATTCTAATACAGGGATTAAGATGCGATACATATCGCGATATAGGGTACTGGGTATTTAGCCATGCATTCTCTTTTTGTATATTGTCAGCTATTTTTCTATCGGTAACTATGACGCTAAGTTGGTTCTATATTTTTGTGGAATCAAAATTCTAATCTAATCCATCAACTATTAAATAAAACGAAAATTAATTTATCCCGGTGTGTGGTAAGTAGGTAATGAAGACCATATTCTTCGTACCCACCGTCTTGTAAATTATTTGAAAATAATGGATTTCAGTGAAGTCTGCGAAACAAATTTATGATTGGATAAACGTGCATTCACCGACTCGTAAATATAATATTAGCCACTTTTTATGGAATGCCATGTATCGTCAAGTATCGATACACGACCCCGCAATACGATACCCGTACTGTGGTATGTTGTATCTCGATACATCGATTAATTCGAGAATATCATACATATTTTTTCCGTTTCATCAACTAAATAAGCTTACTAGTCAACTGTGGCCGAACCAAGTCTTGTGCACAAGAGTTGCATCCCTTTTAACATTCGCCCTTTCCTTGGGATGTTGGTTTTTGTTTTAATATTCTAATACCCTAAAACAGCGTTTGTCCTTTACAGAAAGGAAGGTCATGTACAAAACAGGTGCTTGATATATGAGTGTTTGTAAGTTAATGTAATATTTTACTGACCTGGTTAGGAAGTTGAGTCAAATATGACTAACAAACATGACATTTATTAATATTTAAACCGATTGCTTAAAAAACAGTCATGCTTTATTGCACTGAATATGACATCAAGGTGAATGGTTTATTATGTTGAATATGCTGTTTTCACAGCTCCTTCAAAATATATAACAATAACGAGCAAAATAACATCACAATATTTATTCGGCATGTCAAAAATGTCACTTCTCCAGTGAATTACGGTCTTCATAACAAAGGCTGTTCAAAAACCTGTCACGAGCGCATCCTAATATTGGAAGGCTTAGTAGATCTTATTAATATATTATATTTACAGAATAACTTTTTCATTTGGTGACGTTTTTTAATTTATTCACCTTAGTTAAGAGTCCTTGAATTATACAATTTTTATAAATATTGCGATGAGAAATTTGATGTTTGTAAATGATTGGGATTCTCAAATGTTTTCACGGACAACATCGTGGCACCTTTCTAATTGTCAAATCAGGCGTCTGTATAGATTCTCGAATCCCACTAAAATAAGGTCAAGCACTTAGTTTTAGTGAAATCGAAGCAACCGCAGAAGTCCGATTGGAAATTAATACTTTCACTTTCTGCGATACACATACATTAGGCTATTTAGAAACCTTTTTAATTATTTTATATCAATTTCTTTTTTCGCCATTTCATTCAGTTTGTATTTGATTGTTTTCAGTGAAATCTCAGCAAGATGGAGCACTCCGTTTTGTCGGTTCTTATCATCAGTTAAAATTATACACCCATTGAGCTTACATACGAATTTGATATGCACAAATTACCTCAAAATGACTCATTTCCATCTCAGTAGAAAATATACCAATTGGGTCTTTCAAAGAAAAATAACGTCACGTATCCTCATGTGGAGTCTAAGCATGATATAATGTGAGGATTTTCATCTAAAGGTGCTTCTTCTTCAATCACACTAATCTCATTGTCATCTGGTGCTATCTCAACACTTACAGAACGATCATATAAACCACTAGTGAATACATCATCCGATAAAGCATCTGATGAAGGAAGATAGCTAACTCCAGATAATGGAACTTCACTAGATGTCCTAGAGGTAGACGAACTACAATCCAATTTCTTTTTGGGCATTGTTAGTTCTAACAGTTTCCAGAATTTTTCTTCTCCCTTTGAAATTTCTCCTCGGGGCCATTTTATGTAAGTCACTGTGTCTATAATGGATTTCAAGTTTGAATCTACACTTTTTAGGTGGTCAATATCTTCCAGTATAATTGGAATAATTTTATGTTTAAGTTTTAACATTTCATGTTGTGCTGTTTGATATTCTAGTCTACACCATTCACTTTCTATATAGTTTGGTGTTAATATCAGTATTGTCCTTCTACTATTTTGTATTGCTTGGATAATACTGTTTGCGATCGCTGTAAAGAGACAAAGAAACGAAATGATATAATCCCAAATTCACGTAAAAAACATATACAGCAATCACGTGAAAGAACATATCTTTTAACTGGCATTATAAGTAATTATTCGTGGATCTCTCCGATTTTATTATCGAGTTCAGATTTGCTTGAAAAGTTTAAAAGATGGAAAACTTGTGTGGAATAATGGATGAATCTAAGAATCAAATTACATGTATTAAGTTTCATAAATAAATAAATTATTATTGTGATGATCAAATCTTCAAAACTCACCTTCCCCTGGCAAGAAGTCTCTAAAATGGAGACACAATTTGAAGTCGAGTTCCTTTTCGAGCTTCGGGTAAAGCTTTTGGACAACAAATTGCTCGTCTGACTTGGAAGATTTGTAAGATATAAACGCATCATATTCCTTCCCGTCTGAAATGAGAACAAATCGTGAGTGATAGATTTACTCTTATGATTTCAATACAACGTTATCTTAGGATGACCCAAAAAAGACAATATTAAAACTTGGTTGAAATGAGTATTTCTTCTTCATCAAATGTAAACGACAGAATCAATCTATAATCCGATAAATCCATGGAACTAAGTAATTATGTATTAAACATGGAACTCTAGGAAACGTTTTTCAATAATTACTCAGTTTATTGGACATATCGTGTTATATAGAGTTAATTCTATTCGGTAAGTCCAACAGGTGAATATATACTCGTATTTACAAATTTTTGGATTTTAACTTAAATTTTTATTTCCATTCTAAGAGGTCGTAGTATTCCTAAAATAATTTGGTCGTGGAAAAATATGTGAATATAGCGAGAAAACGTCTAAAACCTACAATAGTACTAAAATTTATAAACAACATTGTTGTTTCCCTTGAAGATTATACTTTTGTAGGCCTTTTTGGTTCTGGACAGCCGGACAACGTTGACGGCAAAATAAAATTTTGAAGATGGCTTCTCGGATTGTTTAGGGTCAAATCAAGATATCTGATTGAATAATCGGTGTTTCTTATGAATATTCCACGTATTCAAAGAAATTGAAATTAAGACGTGTTTGTACACGT
Source organism: Nipponacmea schrenckii (assembly GCA_030562195.1). Classification (NCBI taxonomy): domain Eukaryota; kingdom Metazoa; phylum Mollusca; class Gastropoda; family Lottiidae; genus Nipponacmea; species Nipponacmea schrenckii. Next base: position 4,707,692 of record CM060200.1, read on the forward strand.
GACCATGGTCTGGGTAATTAAAAAAAGATAGCCTACTAAGATTTTTAATGACATTTTGAGACCAAATGACGTTTCTTCACTCAGTATACCAAATATTGGTATATTGGGAAAAATACTAGCTTGTCTCACAAGTCCCTAATTAGGTTAATTACGAAGGACGTTTTTTCGGTCGGCCGAGTTGAGAAACGTCACTAGGTCTCAATAGACCATGAAATATCTTAATTCTTAACTTTTTTCGATTATTAACGCGAACAAACACGTCTAAATTTAGCGTTTGATTTTTTTAATTTCCTTAGCTTTTCTACACCCACAAACGGTTTGAATATGTGGAATATTCATTAGAAATTTCTTTTTTAGATTATTATATAGCTTTATTTGACCCTAAACATTTTCAAATTGAACGACTTTGGTGTGGGTTTCATACCATTCTGCTAACATTTTGTTTTATTTCACATATAAAGGTAAAGGTCCAAATACAAATATATGTCAAAGCTTTAATTTATCAACTTTGGAAATGATTTTATTACTTACCATCGTCTTCATAATGTTGAAAATAATAAACCAGTTTACGCATTGGTATCCATTGTTTACGGTATAAATAGTAAGGTATTACAATAAATAGCATGATAAGTACAACCAGTAAACCAAAACAAATTCCTATTACAGACCAAGGCGTATTGGTTACTTTAATAGTTGTGACACCTGCAAGAAAATAATGGCGTTTTGTTTAAAGTGAATAAACAAATATTGGGAAATTAAATTCAAAATCAAGGAGATATTATTTTATTAAATCCCGGTGCAATAATCGTAGCCTATCATGATAGCCTGATAAGAGATAAAGTCTTGCAATTTAAACCCAATTTTAGTGTTTTTAGTGACCAATCAGTAATTCAAGAATAAAGCCCAAAGTCGTAATAAATATAGAATTGAGGACTTAACGTTAAAATAAACACACTTGCCGCCCTATTCATATTAAAATAATAACTGTTTTATTGCTTGCCAGATTAACCAGCCCGAAAACAATCTAAGACTCTTATAGTACTATTTCAGGGTTGATATTTAATTTGATAAATAATGACGTCAAAATGCGGTTCCTTAAACCTTGAGGTTGCACAGTCATTCTCGTCTGACCTACTACAGAATCAGGACACGGGGATAATTAGCAGACATTTAAAAGGCGTGACCATCCCGCACTACTTTTATTATGCCGGAACATATCATGACTCATGACGTCATTCGACTGATGTAGTATAATAATGGGATCCAATTATGTTCGGGTCTGTTATTTCTGTGACGTAAGAATGACGCTACAGTTCGAATGGTCATACAATGTGAAATCTAACAAGGACAACTCATCTGGTGTCTCCTTTAAGGGCCCTGTTTCATGTTATAAAAAAAAATGAATAATTCTATAACAATGATTACTTGAGAATTATGCTTAGTTGATGAGTTTGGGTCTACACTTCCGTAAAAAGTTAAGAGCATGTCAATCAGAATATTTTTAAGGTGTTGACAGCCCTTTCAACTTGTCATGAAAATTGGACATTTGAAACCTTTCGTGAAGGATTTTAAATAATGAATAGATAAAACTTGGCATAAATTATTATGTAGACAATTATAATCTAGAGATATTTAGGCTTACGCCTGGATTTAAAAAAAACCAAATAATTTATTTTGGTCGGTAACCATGGAAACGGGAAAATTTGAAGAGAAAACGGAAAAAAATTTCTAGGGGCCTTAAATTCCTATTTGAATTAGCTGTGTATAAACAAAACCAAGACTTGACATAAAAAAATAGTGGATTTATCCTGTAGCCTACTTACTTAACAGGGCAGAGTGTTTTCGCGTGAGCGCCGATTGCCTGCTACAGACAAGAATGTATCTGACATATAGTTACCAGAATCTGTTATTTCTGACGTAACAACGACGCGATAGTTTCGGATGTTGCCTGTTATTGAACGTGAAATTCCAATTTTGAAACTGAGATAAATTGTTTTTTTTTCTTTACATTTTGAGAGCATTCCCGCTGCGAACTATATTCTGAGAAAAAAACATGACTATTCCATCAACAAGCTCAACACCAGTGACAAAGGCGGGTAATATTAAAATTTTCACGCAAAGAGTATGATTTGTCGTGGTGACAGGTTTTGAAAACGTAAATATGGCGGTTATGGTCGTATATGAAGACAAAGGTTGGATTTTTTCCCCAACGCCAGCCCAAACAACGACCTTAAATGCATGTATTAATATTACTGTAAAGTAGAAACTTTAAAGATGATAGTCACGGTTTTTTTTTTTCCTTTTTTAAAATTTAAATTGATAGTGAACTACTGACAACACTCATTCTTCTTACGAGATAGTAGATAATAATAACACATATTGACGTCATGTAACGTACGGATTTTTTTATTATCATTTTTTTTTAAAGTTCATTATAATAAAGAAACTTTGCTGTCGAAACGTTATAATGTTTTATTCCACATTTAGAATTTTTGAAAATTATATTTCTGGAATTCAAGTTACTTCGCCTCGACCATTTTCCTATTCCTCCACATACCTTAACCGTCGTGTCATGTGTAAAAAGCAAAATTTCTTTTTAAAATATATCGGTCTAAAGGTGAGATTTAATAAAAATAATAATTAAATTACTGATATTCTAGAAGATTTTGAATGTAGATTTTTATTATTATTCTTTATTTAAAAAGTAACAATATAAGCTTTTGTACAAAATATATAAATATTACATGCAAAGGTTATTCCTCAGGCGCATTATTCTTATTACTAACTTGACATCTGTACCTCGTTTTAAGGATTAAAATAAGAATAAACAAAAAGAAACATATAGAGTAGGTGACAGGCTCATTTAAAAATCACAATATTCATATGACTTTAAAGCCAGATATTACCATTGAAAAAAAAAATAAAGGAACTATTGGATAGATCTACTCCAGAGCTATAATTTCTGTTTAGGTCACTAGTTTAGCGATGATGATGGGGCTTGATTCTCACTAGCAAGGGGCCAACCCTTGTGGACCCTTCGTAGATCAAATCAAAGACAAAGATTTTGAGTTTTATCAAAATTGGTAATATCAAAATGGCCGTTTATCTAACACTTTCGGACAAAATGTTTTTCAAAATCTATGTATGGATAATTCTAGATAATCTTTAAAGGAATATTTTTGTAATTCTAGTTAGTTTACAAGCGAAACAGGAAGTCTTATCTCAGATTCTCACAGTCAAATTTTCTATCACCTTGTAAATTATTCAGATCAATCGAAATGAAAAAAAAAGGCAAAGAAAAATGACTGTCGTCGCTGTTAACATTGATTTAACGACTTTAACAGTTTATATTTGGCGTCCGTAGTTTTAGAACGCACTGCAAAACAAAAACACTTAATTCATAATATGTTAATATGATAAAAAGCAAATAACATATGCAAATACAACAAAAAACGCCATAAAATGATTGTATCTACATGTACCGGTAGAAACTGAGAAAGTTAGTGCTGACAATAAAGTAGGACATGCATCTTTTTCTTTTCACTACACAAATAATTTACAATCAGTACTTATTTCAGGTGTTAAATATATCGTCAAATATCTTTAAATTTCCGACATTAAGGAATTGCATTTTAACAAGTTAATGGCGTTAAACGGGAATTCATGTAGAAATATTGAAAGTATTAAATATGTCTTCATGTGTACCTGAAAGTTTTCAAATCGGTCGAAATAAAATTGTAAAGTAGAAATAAATTTATGTAATTTTCATGCATTTGGGCATTTGTCAGTTACAGTGAAAGAGATATGCACAAACACAAAGCTCTATGTTAGAAAAAAATATTCGGTTCATTTGATTAAATCTTCCAACCAATAGAATACAAATAGATGATTTATAAAAATAATAATGAATAATCAACTGGTGCTAAAAACGGTTTATCAAACAATCGCTAAAGACCAAATACGGTGGTTTAATTGTAGGTAAGTGCAGTCATGCACTTTTCTGGAGTGATAAAAATACAATATTACAAAGTTTCATTAAAATCTGTCTTTAAAATCTGTTAATATTTTTCTGTATTTTTGATATATAATAGGGTACATCCTTGGGTGATAATGAACAATTCAGCAAGTTTCGTCAACATCGGTCCAGAATTGTGCCTTCTGGGGTGTTTACGAGCTAAAAACTGAACGCGTTTTAAAAATCGAGGGAACAACTGATACTAAAATTTTTGCGATTTATCCGAATTTCAAAATGATTCATCCAAGGGTTATTATACTCATGCTATGTTTCATCAAAACCCATTAAGGATTGTTTTTTTCTAGAATATTTATCGGATAAAGTTGGGCAGTAACTCATACTTAATATTTTTCGATTTCGCAGTTTTTCAATAGGGTTCATTCTTGGGTGATAGCGAACACCCACACAAAGTTACGTCAAAATCCGTCAAGATTGTTTCTTCTAGAGTGTTTAGGAACAATTTTGTGGACGGACGTACAAAATATAATTTAAATTTTTGAAAATAAACAACGTAAATATACTATAAATTTTGTGTATTTTATCATATTTATCCTTCAAAGTCACTTAATCAGTCACTAAGTATTTTCTGCTTCATAAACGAATTTAATAAATACTGATTTGAATGGTTTATTTAATGTTCAACTAGCTAAGGAAATCAATTGAAATATACATATAATATCTTGTATCTAAGTTAAGGTTACAATTTAACAAACATATATAAATATGTATGATTGATGAATGATTGATGGGAACATATTTTGTCAAGCTATAGGAAATGATATAGTAAAAAGTGGAACGATACTATAATTAGCAAAGATTATTTACGATATATTTTTTTGAGTTACATAAAGTTTATATATTTATTTCCACATTGAATAATAACTCTCCCATATTAAAAAACATTAATGAGCTTCCTACAAACTGGGTAAACTAAAGGATTGGACCAGTGCGTACAGAGAAAGCGAATGCAGATTGAGTACAATCGAGTGGTCTCTTTGCCTGGCTGAGAGTAGTACATGTATATCACGATACCCCTTCCAACCCCCTCCCTCAACTACCCCACAAATGCTCAGTTCGTTCTTCTATCGATCTAATAATCAGTGTTCTGAAACATAAAAATTCTATTTCACCGCGCAAAAGATAGACATATTTTGAAGGCCTAAGCTTATCAAAAGGTCAAAACAGACACATTTTTTTTACTTCTTTCCTTGTCATAGATATAAAGGGTATATTTTATAGGTGGAAAAGTCAGTAAACTGTCAGTTTCAGTAATGTTAACAATATTTTACTAACTACTAAAATGTTTTATTTACTTAACATTATGATGGTTATTTTGTTACCTAAATTAGTTATATTATCACCTGATTCTTCACTTTTCAATGAATGTTTTTCTACACTTGCCATCCAGCGAGTTCTGTGGAATTATAACCTATAGACTCATTATCAATGTTTAATTTGTGTTATCCACTTAAAACCAATGTGATTAAATGTAGTTAAATAAAAGGTCTACAAGTAATTGTTTGACAAAGAAGGCCCTACAAATCTTTACATATAGTCGCATGAGCGATTTCTTGTTTTATTGAATTTAGTCAAGTTTTAAAATAGATCTAATTCATTATTTATTTGAAATAAAACAAATCAGTTTCAGAATCGGGATCCTCACTGATAAAATATATCATATATTGCTATCACTGTCTTTATTAACAGGTTCATTTTTGCTACTGTTGCTGTTGGTTATACAATTATAAAAGATATAGGATAAAACTAGATGTTCAGTATTAATCAAATTTAGTAACACTTTCGTTTTTATATTATTTTATCCTATCTTAATGGAGAAATTATAACGAAACGAAATTGTTGCAGGCTATAATATTATTAGATTAATTAATACTAAAGAATGAATTATCCTAATGTGTATTGTATTGTTTGTGAACTTCGACTCTTAATTGTTCAAAACACTTTTGAAGCCCCTTTCGGTCCTGGAAGAGTTGTATGACTTCAAATATTTAATGATTAAGTTTAAATATATAATGCTGGAATACTTCTTATTTGAGCAACACTATAAACTTCGCACAATTCTAAAAAACCTAGATTCAAGACGAATATCTTGATGAACATTTTTTTTTACTATTGTAGTGTTTTGGCTTAGTTCACGCGATAATGCATTAAAAACAACCCAATAAACCTCATACATGACATAACGAAATGACATAACTTGTTAATTATATTTCTAATTTACATGGTACATGTAATATCTTAATATATCTGTGCTGTTTGCAGACACAGCCACTGCCCTTTAAGTATCGTAACAAAAATTCAGTATAGGCATCCTCCTGGAATCTTGAATCAATGTCAACAAGTACTCATATTTCATATTGAGGTGCATTATATTGATTCTGTAATCTTGAAATAGTAAATGAATATGTTAACTTTGTATTTTTGTTTCTCCAAATTTCAAAATATGTTCTTGTTGTTAAACATGCTGCTTCTCGTAGTAAAAAGGCCCTTTGTTTCCATCTGTTGGTAAAATCCTTGCGCTTAAGTTTTTGTTAGTTTCAATCACAAGTAATAATGTTTTATCGTATGCAAGAGAAGTGTGGGGCTGAATTGGTGATAAACGTTGAAATGTATTTAAAATGATTTTATACGTTAAATTTAATACCTTAGTAAGTCCGCTCGTTGCTGCTTTAGGTGAATTCAGGATCAGAATCACTTAAATTAGTTTATGACTTAAAATATCTTCTTCTATTTAATTACTCGTAAAAGATTACGATTACTTTATAAAATTTGACTTTTTGAAATTTACAATATCCAATACACTTAACACATTAAAGTAAACTTTCGGGCAGAAAGATAATAGCCTATTATAACATATAACTAGAGCCACTTGTGGCACGGAGTGGGACCTTGCTAATGTCGCAAATTGCAACAAACAGGCCGAAACATCTGATTTTCTGGGATAAACTTGCCAAAGCAATGGGGTATCTGTGTGTACTTTTTGAAAAACGTTATTTCCTACAGAGGTGATTTGCTGACCAATATAAATGGTAAATTGGAATTTTACCCGGATGTGCCACGCTCATCTCATTTTTTTTTTTGGCGTGAATCTTATTACATTCATACTTATGTAATAGATCACGAGATATACACACATACACTTAAAAAAATCGAAATACTGCAAAATGTACTTTTAAAAATCAAAAATTAAATTTTCATTAAAAAAACTTTTGTTATACATCGTTGGAAAGAGTACAAAAAGCACCTTTAAAATCTGAAGAAATAACCCTCTAAATTAATTAGGCCACGCTCTAGAGTTGTGAATTTTGCTGTTCTCGGGTAGCTATAAAACCGGAAGTAGACTTCGGTGGTCAAAGGTCAAAGTATCAACTGATAGCCAAGGTCACCAAAGGTAATGGTTACGAAATATAAGCCTCCAAACTTCGAAAAAATTTAACCGGATGTTGCAAAAAAGCAGTAGCGAAATTCAAAAATCGGCTCCCACAGTTTTCTCTTTTGCAATCAATTGATCCTACCAGAAATGCAAACTTTACGCAAATCGCTCTTAACCCAGAGGCAATATTTTGAGTTTTACCAAAAAGTGACATTTCAAGATGGCGGCCAAAGTATTACTTCCGGTCTGGATTGTTTTTTAAATCGACCAGATAATGTTCAGCACTAGTTTCAATGGCCTATGACAATAGAACCGGAAGTAGAAAGGAAAACAGAGATTCGAAGTTTGAACCCATTTTATGTGTAAACCGGAAGTGGCGAAAAATATTTGACTATGCAAATTTGCACCAACAAATTAAAAAATCGGTGATAAAATATCTGCTATGAATTTTCGAAATTCGAAATCATTTCATTGCTGTCCTATTGGATATTAAATGAAGATTCTAAAAATGAAAACCCGAAGAAAAAGAAATGACAAACCGAAAACAAACTGGGACTGAAAGATTGTTTCAGTCTACATTATAATAACGACGCACAAAATACTTTACCTTTCATTAGATTCATAGAAGGATCGTGCTTTTCACAGTTGACACCAGTGTAATTCCAATAACATGCACATGCTTCTGTTTCATGTTTTACACATTTACCATGATCACCACAGTTTAATAAACAAGGTTCATTACAGAAATGACCAGTCCAATTCTTAAAGCATTCACAAGAAACTCCAGATTTACCCGATTCAATCACACAAAAGCCATTCTTGCAGTCAAATCCTGGAGGACAAGTAGTGTTTTCTGCTCTCATGTCAATATTTCGTACACAACGAGGTTGATAATCTCTACCAAGAATGCATTTTCCATCATAACAATTGTTGCAGGAATTCCCCACTTTCGTTAAATTGTGAAGTCTGGATTCACTTTTGACCAGTCGCGTTATAACATTTTTGATAGATGAAGCTATAGTCGTAGTTATTGAAGTTCCCTGAGTCCCATTGCTACTCATGTGAGTGGCAACTGAATTATTTAACCTGAGTTCTGAATCGGACGAAGATGAAATGACTAGTGGTGTTACTAATGGGAATACTGAAGGCAAATGGACATTTTCTAAAGTTGTTCCATGTGGCTCTAGAGTTGTTGAAACGATCTCAGAAGTCTGTGACATAGAATTTTCATACGAAGCGTCCGTAACGTTGGGGTCATCTTCAGCTTCAACGAAAGATGCATATAATTTTGGAATGGCAGTTGGTGCTATAGTTGATGGTAGTTGTGTAGTTGTTGCTATAGTCGAGGCACCGGATGTCAATAACTTGATGACCTGTGTGCACCAATAACCATCTGCTGCTGTTGCACATACACAAAGCTGAACACAAATATTAATATCTAAAACACAATCACCATATGAATTACAGATGGTTGGGAATACAGTACAGCATGAATCCTCATTTTTCTTCGTCTGGTTCTCTAATCTAGTGGCTCTTCTAAATCTTGACAAATCCATATCATAAAACCGAGAAAATTTACCATCGGAACTAGATGATTCTCCATTCGGAAAAGCTGAAGATGTGGGAAATACCTGTGATTCAAGAACTAAAACTAACATAAGACATGACCAAACTTTCAGAAATCTCATTTTAAATCCACTGGTTTAAAAACAGTCGAATGATCATTGTGCGATCATTCTCTCAAACCTTCCTAACTAAAAGAATTCAACGAAGGATTGTCAAAAGCAAAAACATATGTGTGGGTCTATATACATCAAAATAAAACATAGCCAATTTTTCATTTTTTATCCCGATTCACATATAATGTAGACATTAACATTCCAATAACTTTCTTGTGTCACAAAGCGGTCACAGTGGAGTAGCCATAAACATATCGGAAGAATGTACAAATATCCCAATCCGCAAGAATTGACTAAAATTTTACATTATATAAGATCACACAATAAAAAATGTGGAATCTGTATCATACCGCGCCACCTAGGACAAAATATATGTTCTCCTCCCAGCAGTTCAAATCTCAATAGGCAAATTGTTAACTACAACTTTGAAGTTGTCTTTTTATGGCCATATTACTACGCAACTAATATAGTTCGTCAGCATGTTTTCTCTCATACTTCTCTTGGTTAACATATTTGGATAATAATAAAGTACATGTAGTTTTAAATGACCAGCTCTTGGCTAATGAGACCTTGACACGAAACGTTTACCTTTTTGTCAATTAATCCACAATATATACCATAGTAGGAAATCGAGTGTTGGTGAAATATGTCACTCATCATTTTTAAAATGACAAGTGTGTCAGGTAGAAAGGTGAAACAACAAGTATACTATCATACGTTTAACATGGAGTCAACTTCATAAAGCCTTTCTCAACGAAACATAAAACGGTCACTGCGTGATCAAAGCCAGTTAAATTTCAGAACTGTTGTTAAGACATTAATGTTATTCGAGTCATAGACATCCTTTCGTGATGAACACCGTATTGTGGACAATGTTATTGCGAATGTTCTAGGAATACATCTGCACCGAAACAGAAGACGTAGCCCATATCGCACGGAGCCTTTGTTCAGCGTGTCCTGATATGGAAATCGGTCACCCAGTCAAAGCCTCTCAACTTGAATACCCTCCGGGTGGATGGCAAGACGATTTGATTGGCATGACATTGTGTTCAACCACACTTCCACTTAATGTATCTGCTCCAACCGTAATCGTTTACTAATTGTTAGTGCTCCAGGAGCTATCTTCCAAAGGGAAGTGTATTTGGTTTGTTACCAGGCCCATAACTCAGGGGCAAAAAGATTTCCAGATAAATTTTGAATTGACAATTTCTAAGATCTTTGAATGCCATTTAACAATTGTGGGTACAATATATATACACAGCTTTATGGAACAACAATCACTGGTTAAAGTTTATGCAACGTAGTTGAAGTTGAAGTCAACTTTGAAAACACCAACATACTGACAATCAATAAGCACATTGATAAAACCAGGTGACTTCATGAAGCAATCAACATCAGAAGTAACCAGCCAGACGAAGGTGATAGATTATCACATGCATATGATAAACTTATCAAACTGTAATTATTAATGTGCATAAATTTATTTATATTAAAATATATTCTCTATTAATAAAACACTCTGATATTAACAACAGTTGTTTATTTAATCTTTAATTTCCTCCATAAACAGACATAAGCTTGAAAATCACTTTCGAAATATTTAATTTTGAAACTATTTCAATATATTGTGCAAAACGGTGTTGCGTTTGAAACTATTTATTTGTCAAAACAATATTTAAAGGTAGTAATGAAAGTTTATTGTACATTATATTTGAAAACATATTAAGGAACAGATAAATTTCACGGAAAAACCATACCACAAAGAATTGTAGCGATCAGGGTTAAAAAACCATGGTTGAAATACCCAAAGTTGTTGCATTGATCTCGCAGATATAAGGTATTTTGTAATCACATGGCAAAGCTGTAAATGTGTAGTTATTTCCCAGCTTATTTATAGCTCTACAATCCCCGGTACCATCAATAACGTCTTCAGATTCTGTTTGATTCGTCAACTTGACCATAAACGGTAGACGTTCTCTCGTCAATTCTGAAACAATGTATTTGGCAACAGTATAACAATTGACCAGCTCATACAACAGATCAAACACCTTTAAACCCCAACCAGGTGGTCAAACAGACCATAAGAAGTAGATAAGTAGTGTACACAATACAACATTTCTGCAACATTTTTCCAGCATTTATGGTTCCAATACCAATGTTGGAAAAATGTTGGAAACTTGTTGGAAAATTGTTGTAAAATAATTGCCAAGGTAATTTTTTACAACAATTTTTGCAACTTGTTGGAAAATTTTGGTCAATGTGAACAAAAAAAAAACAGGTTTACAACAATATTCCAACATTTTTCCAACATCAGACAGATCATGTGACGCTGAATTGAGGTCATGTGATGAACAAAATGGCAAAATTTTCAAACATGTTGTTAAAGTGTTGCAATAGTGTAAACAGAGCATGTTGGAAGAATTGTTTTAAAAAAGTTGGAAAAATGTAGCAGAAATGTTGCAGTGTGTACACTCCTTTACCGTTTTTTTTCTAATATATATATAATAAACCATAGAGAAACTTTCAGCAATTCGTGTAATATTTCTAGAATAATCACCTCGTATCTAAGAACCGTCTGAAAAGTACGTTTCTAGTCGATTGGGGAAGATCCGACTGGTGTAGATGAAAGCTAGATTTTTCAGCTGGTAAATTAGATATTGTTATTTTACCTTTGTAAGAATCTGAAATCTTTGTAAAATGATCTTGTTATGCCTCGGATATATAGTTTTTGTGTTACTAAACAAGCAATGATGTGCTTCAAATCCCCGTATATAGTGAAAAACGTTTCTTATCTTCTATGCGGTGAAACCCTTCTATGGGTCTTGGCTACTTACTGCGATTATTTGTGAGTTCATTCTGTATAGAGTCTGTTTTATTCTGTATATCAATAGTCACTAAGCTACCCCCTTCTCCGTTGCAATAGTCTTCAGCATTTGAACCATTCAGTCGTCTGAGAAAATGATATCTTAAAGCCACTCCAAGATCTGGATGCCATCTGTAACCATGCGGTAAACTGATTGTATTGTTTTGGAGCACTGAAAGTTGAGGATATATCATTATTTGTTTTTAAGAAAGGAAAATACATGTACTGTATAATAAACAGGAGTCAAAAGAACAAAATGTTACTATTATAATGTGAAGTAATATCCAATATTTCCTATTGGGAATCAAGCGGCCTGCCATTATAGTAATTGATCTATGACCAGCCTATATTAACATTTCGAATAAGAAAAAAATGGAGACAAACTTTAGACAAACTTCGTTTTAAACTACAATTCAAATGGTAAAATGAAACGTTGTGCAGAATGCGATGAGATCAAATTTGCAAGTTCAGCGGTATTTGCCTACTCGATTTCCAACTGACAAGGAAAGCATACAGTTTGTAGTTCAATGGGCCCCAGTTTATTCTAACATCAGAACAAGACCTACATCACAGACAAAAGGGAAACGGTTTGAAAAATTCGCAGTATAGTAAATTTAAATGAAATTATTTAAAATTGTAAAAAGAAGACTTTTAAAAAATGTCATGTAGGATGATTATATTTTCTGAAAAACTATAAATACGAGGAAATTGCCTGAAGAAAAAACAAGACGCTTTTTACTGTTTACTATTCTAATACTGTTTTGTACCACCCAGCGCTTTCAATCTAACTAAAAATTCCGTTTGTGCCGGAAATTCTCCCAGCACTGAATCTTTTAATTCACCTTTATTGGTCCCATAACTAAAACTGTAACGAAATAATTGTATTTGATATTACTGTTGTTTGCTTACTTTCATACACATTATAATGGTAAAAATGACCATTGAAATGTGAAATGGAGATTTCCTTATACGTCCATATTTCATCTGAGAGCTGACACATTTCTGTAACATTCGAATATGAGAACGAACCACAAGTGACATCATCCAGACAATGTAGAGCACACGTCATCTTATCTGGTATAAAACTAATCGGCTCTATTGGTGGCATATATCCATCCATTGGTTTATACCTGTACATCAAAAAGTCGCGACGCCTCGGCTTACTGCTATGGACACAGACGACCATAATCAGCAACACCAACACAAGTGTCACTCTCATGTTGTTCAGTCTGGAGCCAAGTGCAGCAACTGTGTTGAATGTATGGTACTTACATCCGAAGTAATTCAGATTAATCGTTGTTAGGATATTTATATATCATCCGAATCAAATTGTTAATATTGACTTGTTGTCAACTATTTATCTACCACTTAATTTAAATATGAAATGATAATTCCCATTAACTTTTTTATTTGATTTATTATTTCACTTATTGACAAAATAACAAAACTGACTTCAATAGATATCGAATTTACATATGTCAATAATTATACCCCAATATCGTTTTTGGTACATCTAATCTCTTGGAGGCTGTAGCCATATCAGTCTTACCATGATGTAATATGTATCCTTTGTCGAATACAGTGTACTAGTCACTTTTTAAAGCTCCTAATATCCCGATTGAATATAATACCCAGGGATAGTTTAGTAAATCTTGGTCATAATACTAGTATATTCCCATGTATTTAGAAATAAAATGAAGGGAGTTTTACGTCTTACTCTTTTGCACCTAATGCACTAAAAAATGACGCTCAAGGCCATTCAATGTGCAATGAGGGAAATGTTGCCAGGACAGGGGCATTTGCCGCATTAGCCCACTTTATTTACAATTCCCAACTGTCGAGGGATCTTCAACATAAAAAGCCTGAAACACAGGGACCTCGGCTTATTGTCCCATGGGTACGACTGGGTGCTTTTTTTCATGTCTGCCCCTCCAAACTGCATTACTGACTTGCGAAAAGGTTGAAAAACTTGAACTTTCAACCCCGGACTTTCCCGGGATGGAAACACGGAACCCTAAGGATGGTCAGCATGCATTAACTCACTGAGCCAGCCGCCTTTCCCCAAAGGTTTGACAGAAGACTTCTGGAAACTCTTTCATATGTACAGTCTAGCTGAATGGTTTTCGACTATGTTGACCACGTTTATAGATACGAGTTGCACCCCTTTGCCAGAAAACGTAACTTCCCTGAGCATGTTTTGAATTTTCAATAGAGTAATCATTGATCAGTGATCACTGAAAGGTGCAAATTGTGATGAAGCGATGCGCTTTGGTTCTACATTTTGTTTTCATTTTAGATGGGTAACATGAATAAATATAATGTGATAATTTGCCAATGATATGCCTATTTGAATTATCACTAAGTTCGAAAATTCTATAAGGAGAAGGAACAAATTTATTTTGTTCAACTTTCTACAACAATGCCTTGGAGTCGGAGTCTAGGTGGTCAGTTTATTGGGGTTTTGTTCTATGGTTTACGGGATTGTAGTTTAGAGAGGATAATGGTATATACACTTACTGAGAATGGTTTGGATGGCGTAACTGTATAATGTCCCTCATATTGTTTGGTAAGAAATTTAAGAAGTCGATGCACTTAATTGCGATAAAACGGTCATCATATCATGTTAGAGACTAGTTTTTTTTTTTATCAATACCGGATATTTGTGTCCATTTATGGTGCTCTACTTTTCTCTTTATTTATCTATTCGATAAAGTTTTGAATCATTGTCAAACAAGCTGACTGTCTTCTACTTAAAGTGCCATTTCCAGCCTACATCATCAGTCTATTTCTGATGTTAATTTACATAGTGTCAAATGACTAATGAGCTCTCTCATACATTATATAGGCCTAATATGTTATTTAAGGGGCGTTGTGGTATTGGAGAAGTCTCTTTTTACTCAACATCTGTGATATGGTTTTTGGATAGGGCGGTGTGTTTTCTACGGTGGTCCGTATACGACATCATTTATTTTTTTAAATTTTGAATTAAAAAAATGTAATATAATTAAAAAACTAGAATATAATTTTACAACTTGTATTTTCACCCAGGTGAAAATTAATTTTCATTCAGGTGATAATTCTAGAATTTTGAATTAAAAACTTGAATTTCCACCCATGTGATATTTCTAGAAAGTTTGAATTAAATTTTTTATTTTCAACTGAAATGTGGTTAGCACGTGAGTGACTAGTATTAATAATTTTTAATTCAAAATTCTACAATTAACAACTGGGTAAAAATTAAAGTCTTAAAATTATATTCCATTTTTTAAATTATATTCAAGTTTTTTAATCCAAAATTAAAAAAAAATGATGTCGTATACGGACCACCGTAGTTTTCTCTGTAGGTCGATTTGTTGCTCAAAAACTGTATATCTATGTGACCCTGAAGGTATCTGTCAGTTTTAAACACTTTTTCATCATTTACTTTTTAAAATCCAAAACTATTCTAAAAGTTTATATAACATTGCGTTAACTTTTTCAACGCGTTCCAATTTTAATTTGCCCTTTTATATTCAATGTTATTAAGCAAGGTTCATAGATGTAAATAGCATGATATTTTACAATTTTTTTCAGGTATAATATACTATAGCCTATTATTGATAATGATAAATGTTCATACTGCCCGTTTTAAAATACTGCATAATATTTTTTATACACAGAGTGTTTATAAGAGAGGAACATGTTAGGCCTAATTATCAAACTCCCGCAAAATACACAACGTCGGTCTCCTATGGAAGGATCTCGTAAGTCATTTTCCACTGTTTTGATTTATTCAAACCACTGATGCATGAGCATTTTACTAACATAAAAGAATAAACTATCGCAAAGATTCAAGTAAAATATGCTCCTTTTTTAAAACCACTTTTTGGGGAAAAGGGACGTACAAGTTTATTTTCGTTAGAGAGACTTCTGTTCCAAAGAATATGTATGGCTAATAATTATTAACACGAGCTTATTTTATTTTTGGGATATATCATATTCACTGGTTAGAAAATGGTATTGAATTCTAACATTTTGACTATGATATATAAATCATGACCAAAGTCTGAGAGCAAAGTCGTTAAAAAACGTTGCCGGGAACTACTAGAAGCACACACATGATTTAAATTGTTCAGTACCATCTATTAGGGACATGCGAATAGGACCACGATTCAAAATTAGTTTACACTGAACAATAACATGACATTAAATGGTCAATTCAAATAACAACCAAACAAATATCATATTTAAAGGAATATAGTTGTTCATCAATTGTTCCAAAATCTGTCGAATGACTTTCATTTATTGATTTTCCAATATTCATGTTATCTTTTTTCCATCGAGCTTTAATCCGCCTTCTTCCTAATATCGGATCCTCGTTTCTTCTGATACTTTTTTTCTTCTTCCAAATTTCTGATTCTCGTTTCTCCTGATAACATTCTGTCTCTTAACAAATTTCTGATTCTCTTCTTGCTGATGCCAATCTTACTTCTTCCAAATTTCTGCTTCTAGTTTCTTCTGATAACATTCTGTCTATTCACAATTTCTGATTCTCTGTTCTTCCAAATTGTGTTTACTAAAAAGACATTCTTAGACCAGCTAACATGCTTTGGACATTTTGATGATAATAATCTCACATATCAAGCTGTTTGATAAGAATTGTCAACAATTCTTTGGAAAAAAACTCGTAACTCAACTTATCTGTTTTATTTTATCATTACTGATTATAATTGCAAAATGATCAACAAAGTTAATTTGTGACGGGTTTTGTTTAACACATTTTGGTTTACAGGTTTCATAAGTAGCATTTTGTGAAATTAGTAATATTGTCGTTAGCTTGAGAAGTTTATACTAACTGGTGGGTAATAGCCATATAAGGAATATAAAAATTGAAAAAGAAAATTTTCACTTAAAGATGCATTGCCTAATTGTTAGAAGTCAAATCAAGCTTGCTAATTGAATAATCTGTATTTCTAATGAATAATCCATGTATTTATATATGGACGCAATTATATAGATAACAATTACTTTATTAAATAACTTACGACGTTTCAACGAGAGTACTCCCGTCTTTATCATCATATGATGATAAAGACGGGAGTACCCTCGTTTAAACGTCGCAAGTTATTTAATAAAGTAATTGTTATCCATATAATTGTGTCCAGATATAATATATTCGCCAATTACTAAATGTCACTAAAGGAAATCTACGTATTCTTGATTTAATAAACAGCTTTTTTCGTGTCGTCATAGAATAATTCGATGGTGTCGTTTTCCATTGAAATCATATAAGAGGTGTCGCCCCGGGAGCAAAAATCGAATGCAACCACCTCGCAGATTCTCGTAATGAAGTAGAGCTATATTATGACTGGGCAATGCACCTTTAATTCGACTTATGAGGTTCTACCAACGAACCGACGATAGGCCTACATTATCAGACCTTTTGTATTTTCATGCTTTTTTTCTGCAACGTTAAATGTTTCATTACTTGCTGTTTTCGATTGAAAAGGTGGTACAGTCGGTGCAAGCCTTCATAGAGGTATATTATTACCGCCATGCTAGCCTATTGT
This sequence comes from Nipponacmea schrenckii, assembly GCA_030562195.1. Classification (NCBI taxonomy): domain Eukaryota; kingdom Metazoa; phylum Mollusca; class Gastropoda; family Lottiidae; genus Nipponacmea; species Nipponacmea schrenckii. The sequence continues at coordinate 4,725,189 of CM060200.1, forward strand.
ATGGGAGGTAACTCTTGATTTTGAGCTGTATGACAACAGATATTTTATATCATGATTATGTTAAAATAGGTATTGTTTAGTCATATGAACAGCTATACCTTATTATATGATAAACTTCTATAACTTTTGACAATTTTATATTTTATAGACACCACAAAAATGAAATCTTTATTTGGATCTGTATGACGGCAGATATTTTATATCATGATTATGTTAAAAAAAAAGTCTTGTTTAGTAATATGAACAGTTTTACCATTATTATGTGATAAACTGTTATAATTTTTTTAGAATTTGATATTTTATACACCCATAGATGTATATAATAACTCTTTGTAGACACCACAAAAATTAACAAAACGTCCATGAATTATTGATATTTTGGTACGAAACATCCCGGAAGTAGAAGGCGGAAGTGAACACGACAGTTTGGTCATAACGAGTCAACATGGCGGACAGTTTAGAAAATTCTGGATCTTCAAAGATTAAAATAACTGTTAAAACCCCTAAAGAAAAACACGAAATTGAATTAGAAGCCGATGGTGGAATAAAAGAAGTAAGTTCAATTTTTTTTTTGGAAGGATTGGTCTTTCGAACAGCCTCTCAGGCTCATACTACTGAAGTACTACCCATCGTCTGCCTGAAAAAAAAAAGAATCGCCTCAAAAAAAATCTGTTGATATCGTGAAAACTATCCCTCAATTATCTGAAATGTTTATGATGAAATTTATTTTTTGTTTTATTTAAATCTAAAACATTTCACTTCCAACAGTTGCTCATACAGAATGATTTGATTGTTTTGATATTTATAATTGAATATAATTGAAACAAATAATATGATGGCCTCTAGATCTAATGTGTTTCATTTAATAAGCATTAACCATGATAATGCAGTTTTATAGTCATTTCGAAACAGTTTAAAATATTAGTATACATATGTCATATGTGTTTAATGCTGTTTCATAGGGATAGTGAGAAAGATCACAAAGTGAGCTCAGAATTGTTTTCTTTTATTTTGTTGAAGATAAAAATTCCATTTGCATGATATTAGATCTAGTCTTTTAGTTTAGAATTTCATCAGTTCCATGGGAATATATGGTTTGGGATTTTGAAATAACAATATTAAATGAGTAGAGATATGCAATTCTGTAAACATTGCTTTTTTCACTGTCTTTTTTTCTACGTGTACAACTTTTATATTCAGTTTTGAACATATTGTGGTTTTATCTGCAACAAACAAAATCCACATTTTCGCTAATTTGTTTGTCTTTTCATGATATCAGTTGAAGGATCAAGTTTCAAAACAATTTGGTTGTCCCATTGAACAAGTTTGTTTGATTTTTGCGGGAAAAATTTTGAAGGAAGGTGAAACATTGGCACAGCATGGTATAAAAGATGGTTTAGTTGTTCATTTAGTTATAAAATCAGCCAATAGAGTAAGTAGATCTATATCTTCAGACATGTTACTGCAACAATACATGGGTGACAGATTAACTGCAAGATTAAGTATCTATATGGATAGATCATACAACACCCATTCAAGCTTCATAAACTTGTAGACTAGAATATAAGCATACTCTTTTTCCTTATTGGTATTGATTTAATTAAACAAGAGAAATATTTCAAAGACTATTTATTTAAATAATTGGACTGTTCCTTTCCATCACAACTTGGTATTAACTTGTGAATTATAAATGAAATTCATTGCTTTTGTTTTCAGACAGCAGCTGCTACTAGTACACCAGTATCAGATGGGGTAGCTCCTGTAAGTCAAAATTTTATTTTGTTATCTATGAGCTGTTGGTGATGATTATTTTTTTTATTTAGTCATAATAGCAAGGAGAAAACTACATGCAAGCCACAAGACAGTAAAGGTTGACCTCAAAACAGTATATAAGATATAATCTCAGATCATTAAAAAAAATTTGAAAGCAAGGCGCCCAGGCTACTACTACTGATTGATATTAAACAATGTATTGTTACTTGATTTCCAATATTCTAAATATGTTTCAGACACCAAGTGCTCCACAACCTGCTGATATTAATGCCACACCATTTGGTCTTGGAGGACTTGGGGGATTAGCTGGCCTGGGTAATATGGGTATGGGATCTGCTAATTTTATGGAAATGCAACAAAGGATGCAGAGAGAAGTAAGATTATTTCTATATCTGACTGATATTTGACTTTTGTTTTCCTAATAATAACATTACAAAATCTTACTTTTCTTGCAATATTTTTGAATCATAATAACATGATGATAAAAAACTGCCAAATTTTCAAGAATTTTCTTATTTTTACGGACACTGATGGGAAAAGCCTACTATTTTTGCTGTTTTTAAATATTTTGATTTGATTTATGACTAATGCAGATGAATTATGATGAGATGGATTTGTTCTTATAGATGATGGGAAATCCAGATATGATGAGACAAATGATGGATAATCCATTTGTGCAACAGATGATGTCGAATCCTGATGTAATGAGACAGCTGCTAATGAATAATCCACAAATGAGAGAATTAATGGAGGTATGAAATTGATTGTTGGTTGTGTTGAGTTTAGGAATTAAGTCCTAGTCCTGTTAGTCTTCTGCAAAGTTGTTTGATAATGCCACACTTAGTAATATACCTATATCTACATAAAGAAATATTAATAAATAACTTTGTATTCGGAACTAGGTGAAATATAAAATAAAACATGGTATCAAATACCATCTGAAAGTGGTCATATCTAAATTAACTTTTCTTACGTGAAAATATTGCTCTTGTTTATACTAAGTGGTCTATTTCTCAATTTACAATGTTCTTTACTTCAGAGAAACCCAGAAATCACTCATATGTTGAATAACCCTGAATTAATGAGACAGGTAAGTGTGATTTATTTAATATAAGGTTTGAGAAATAGAAATCCCAAGTGAAATATTCTGTCTTAGGTTTATGCATTAGAGAGAAGCTATGAATTATCTGAGAGATGTGAGGTAAGTCAGATGCGAGGCTAGAAAACTTATTAATGCTACCTTTAGTGCTTCGAGATTTCAGGATAAAAAAAAAGTGTATTGCATCCAAATATACAGCGAATTTATAAGGTGTCTTGTATGTTGTAAATGAAATTTTTCGTGTAAAGAAATCAAATATGTCACTGTAATATTATTATTCTCTCTGAAGTTAATGACAAAATAAATAAGTTTTCTCACATGTTAGCCTATCTCATAAAAAGGTCCAATATATTCTGCACTGAATACATTTAACATTTTAGACTATGGAACTAGCCAGAAACCCTTCTATGTTACAAGAATTAATGAGGACGCAAGATCGAGCTATGAGTAATTTAGAGGTAAGGTTTGATTGACTGGAATCATTATTAAACATTGTTCTCTGAAACTTGTTGATATTTTATAGTAGTTTGGAGATGACAATAGTAGGGGATTATATCCCACTTACACAGATATGGTATGGAATTGATCTTAAATTGGTTTTATTGTAGAGTATTCCTGGTGGTTTTAATGCGTTACAGAGAATGTATCGTGATGTACAGGAACCAATGATGAATGCTGCTCAAGAAGGATTTGGAAATAATCCTTTTGCCTCTTTAGTGAATCAGGATGGCAGTGGTAAGTAGCATGTCTTACTAATTGTTTTGTTAATCTGTTTGATGAATCATACTTAAATTGAGCCTTCAATTCTAAAGTGTTCATTTTTGAATGTCATACTTGAAAGTATTATGTGGTTCAGACAATAATTAACCCCGAAAATGGCCACTTAAATTTTTAAAAGCTGTAGATTTGAGTTTAAATCTGAAAAATTATCTGATGCTATTTACCTTATCAAACAAAATACAGCACGAAGGTATAGCATTGATTTGAATCTTTTATTATAGCATCATCTGATAGTCAAAGAGGTCTTGAAAATACAGCACCACTACCAAATCCCTGGGCTCCTGCTGGTAGTGGTGGTACTACCACATCAAGTACAACTAGTACAACAAATACTAGTAGTACAACTAATACCTCATCTCCTGGCAACTTTACACCTCAAACTGGAGGTCCTTTTGGTAAGTACACATTGACTGCATTGAAGCAGGTCAATTCACTTGATATATGTTGCAGTACTTTGATAAATACTTTCAAGTTTCCCTAAGTTTTATACATGTATGAATGTAATATGTACTTGTTTTAAATGGTATTAGTCATCCCATATTGATTTTGTTATTTCTTTTTGTAACAAGTCTGTAGATCATATCTCTATTTATCATCCAAATGACAAGAGGTTTTTTTTACTTTTTGATCCACACCTGTTGCAAGGGAAAACTGGATTGTATAATATGTTTCTTGTTTAACGAAAATAAAATAGTGTCTAAAAGAAACGTATTTTGGAAAGTGATTTTTTTTTAATGAAAACATACCAGTTTGTGTTACACATCCAGAAAACTGGATCTCTTCGGGGAAAAAATGTAAATTTTGAGAAAATGTCATTTCCCTCTATGCTGCACTTGTAAAAAAAACTGTATATAACATTAATTAATTTTCTTTTATGTAGTTGCAAACAGGTGGTATTGTTTCGACACTAGTTTCTAAGAAAACAATTTTGTAAGATATTATTTTTAATATTGAAATTATGTTTTTTTAGGCATGTTTAATACACCTGGAATGCAGAGTCTTATGACACAGATGCAACAGAATCCACAAATGATGCAGAATATGTTACAGGCTCCTTACATGCAGGCGATGTTGCAGACAATGTCAGCTAATCCTCAGTTATCTCAACAGGTTTGTTTACATTTATTAGCTATTTGATCTGGAATCCTTTTTGTTGTTGCCACCTTGAGATTGACTGGTTTCATGGCAATCATATTAAAGTATTCTTTTCATTTGTGCATTACCAAAATGGTGCTCATCATTTTTGATACACAATACTTAATTAAACTTAATCATCAAAAGCATCATTGAAATGATAATGTCCATTATGTACAAATCTACCAAAGTTAAATCTTTGATGTGTCTTCACTGAATATTGTGTTTTTTATAGATATTAGGTAGTAATCCGATGTTTGCTGGAAATCCTCAGTTACAACAACATTTTCAGCAATATATGCCTACTTTAATACAACAGGTACTAATTTGTCTCAAAGCAACTGGGCTAATGGTATTTCTGGTCCAATTGGCTGCGGACTAGACACATGATTTAGCTTCTAATTGTCGCATTAATAATAAGGTTTGGAAAATAAAAATATACTTTTTTATTGTATCGTTTCTGTATTCTTTTCTTTGGAATTAAAAGGGATACCAATTGCTTTTATAATTATTGTCTAAAAAAGGTCTTCTGAACATTTCTCAACCTACTTTTAATATATAATATTAATCATGATGTGTTTTCTAACATTGAATTGCTGTCAATTTACAGATGCAGAATCCTGATATGCAGGCCATGTTAACTAATCCCAGGGCCATGCAGGCTATGATGCAGATACAACAAGGAATGCAGACATTAGCTAGTGAGGCACCCGGTTTGACTCCAGGGTAAGTTATCCTTATAATAAATCATGCTTTCCTTTCAGATATTGCTGTGAAAAAACCTTGCTTATAGTTACACTACGATAAAAAAGATGAATAGGCGTCATCTTCTATTGAATCAATATGAACTCCTTAAACTTTTATTTTCACAGACTTTTACTCAACTTTAGCTATATCGTCAAATAAACAAAACCTATTTTCAAATTTTAAAAAATGTGTTTTGAAAAAGACATTGTTATTTGATTCTCTAAGTACAGCAGAAAGAATATTATATTATTTACAGTCTACTAGGAGTCCCTCCAACAACAGGACAGTCAACAACAACAACAACATCTCCTGCTTCACCAGCCACCACAACAACACCTGCTAGTCCTGCTGCTGGTACAGCAACTTCACCATCAACAACAACAGAAACACCAGCAACCGGTACAGTTCCTTCTCCTGGTACAGCTCCCGCTACAGGTACCACCCCAGCTGCTGGTACAGCACCTGATCAGTTTAATAACATGATGGCTCAGATGATGCAGATGATGGCTGCTGGACAAATTGTGAGTCCATAGTTCTATATTTTAGTTATAAATATTCAATGCCATAATTTTGACCTAGAAGAGAGTTAACTCTACTGTAGATAATTGAAACTTATTATATCAAATAGTATAACATCTCCTGTTGTTTGTTATTTAACATGAACTTAAATCAAATTTATGTTTCTTACTTTAGAACCAAGTACCAGAACAGAGATTTGCCTCTCAACTCGAACAATTAACTACAATGGGTTTTGTTGATAGACAAGCAAATATTCAAGGTGAGCAGGGTTTTCAACCTTACAAATTCTATTGTAATAGGACTGCCAATATAGAATTCAAGAGAATATGTCCTTTTTTGAATGAAGTAAGGTTTTCTAATTGAAGAAGTTTCAAATCATTAACATGGTGCTTGATCAATTTTGATATATTTATTTCTTTCTTTCTTTGAATTTTATATTCCTAACTGGTTAGAAAAATTTGACGAAATTTTGGCACCAGCTTGTGAAATTTTGGCACCAGCTTGTTTGTATATAATAGTTGGAATGAATCAATAGAATGTAGCTACTAATTAACATTTGTATGTTTCAGCATTAACAGCTACAGCAGGAGATGTGAATGCAGCCATTGACCATTTATTACAACAAAGATAATACCGATTATTTTATGTGTATTATATATATATATTGTTAAGAAAAAAAGACTATATGATAAGAGACTTTGATATAGTGTTAATTTTATGTTATGCTGTAATTAAGGAAAAGAAAGGAATCAAAATCTTGATCTTAAAATGTAATAAGGTTCAGGATTACCTGAATATTTTCTTAGTCCTTACACTTCAATTGGAATTGTTTAAAACATATTAAGGCCTCTATTAAGTATTCTATATGATTGTCTGAAAGTTATTATTCAATGCTTTGTATGTAAGCTGAATGTTTAGTTGATATGTTCTCAATTTGTTCAATGGGAATTTTCTGAAATGCAATGTATAAAATGGCCAGAATTTAAAGGCTGAAGTAATCTTTCTGTTTTAAGACACCTTATTACCCTCAGCTTATAATATGTATCTGAGATCATTATTGTTGCAGATGTGTTTATGTTTTTGATTTGGAGACTTAAAAAAACGTAGGTAATGTCTTTAATTGTATTCATGTAGTTGTGAAGTCATGCAATCAGTTGTTATTTATTCAAACAATCTTTCAGGCTTATATAAGATCATGTTTTATATTCTTAAGCACTTAGCAAGTCAAACTGATGAATACATACTCTTATTGACCAAGTTTGAGACTTTTATGTCCATTCTTAGGGGTAGTATACCTTTTTTATAGCCATTAGTATTAGTCTGCCTTCCTTATTTATTCTACCGTTAGACAAAACCATCTCCAATTATCTAAGCCCAACAAGAGTACTTTGTTTAAATATAGTGGTTTTTTTTACCCTTCTCTGTTGGTAATAATAGTATTTTTAAATGGAAGGATATTACTGATTTCTAGCATGGTTAAATCAAAATGAAAATTATATCATTGATTCTTTTTTTTTAAATTTGTGTTTACTTTTAGAATTAATTTGGATTGGGGAGCACTTTCTTATTACGTGTATTCTTTCTCAGAAATCCTTACATTAATTTATATTGATATAACAGATCACCCTATCAGCTGTATTATAATCTTCATTCATACTGTCAATATATGAACTGGAAAACTGATCAAGTTCTCTGGGACTACAATCAATCTACAATCAAATCTTACCATCAAAGGTAGTCATAAATGTAAAGTAGATTTTTGATATCAAATAACTCCAGTATAATAATCTTACAAGAATTAAACGTAAGGTAGTGGGATATGGACATACTTTTTTTAACTTATAATTTCTTGTGATTGTTCCCCATAGAAAATGAATCAATTGTTTTCATAACTATTGCAATAGATTTTTATCTTAAATTTAATGATGAACAAGACCAAAGAGCTGTCTCTTTCTGCAGTCTGCTGTCAAATGTTGAAGAAAGCTTGGTGGAATTAAATGTCGGATTTAAATAAGAAATAATCCTTGTATTTATGTCTTGTCGTTTGAAACTGTAAAATTCATTTATAAATGCTTGCTCTGTTATTGTACTAATTACAAGATGATCATTGCCAATATCAATTAATTCTTTTCTCTTCTTTCTTCACATTAAAAACCGCGCCCCAGTCCGTCCACAGGGGACTTTCTCTAATATTGAAGTGTCAATGTATTTTACACGAAATTTTTTAGTCAGAAAGATTTAGATCTTCAGTAGCTCACGGCAGTGTAAAGAAAAAATGTTGTCAGTAAGTCATTGGTAATTTTTTCTGCTTCAATCGAGATCAACCCGAATTGCGTGTCCCTGTGGGGGTCACAAAATGATCAGTGTAACTGCTGTTCCCGATGCAGAGAGCAGTGGGGAGGAGGCAACTGCAGTCATGAAGTTTTTCTGGCTTGGCGGAGACAAGTTGAATAGCCCGACTTCTTTAAACAAATTTCTCTGGAATGTTTGACATTTTTATACGCCCATTCACAATTATTTACGGATTCATTTGACTTCCATTTTGTGTGCTTAAAATTCTCTATAGAATTTTAAAAATTTAATTTAAAAATGAGTTCGTGTCTTTGTCTGAATATCCTATACTATAATTACGTATTTCGACTTAGGCGAAAACGTATTGTAATCGTTCGGATTATTTTATTTTTTTTTTTTTTTTTTTGTTATTCTTGGATGAGTTTGCAGACAAACTGGTAAAAGGTGCAGAAATTCTAAATCTACAGTTGATCTTAGAATGATTTCAATTATCAAATAAAACAAAACCGGAAGTTCTATATCTGACAGGAAGTGAGAACCGGAAGTTCAGTTTTTTTGCTTTAGCAAGTTTATTTTCAGTTCGATTTTGACCGGATTTTCAGATTTGAAAACTTCAATGTATTTGTCAACTAACAATTATAGGTTTTATGCAATTAGGTTAAATATTTTACCCACGATTTGCAATTCAATATTCAAGGGTCATCGGCAAAAATTTCAGACCGTGATTTCTCCTTTAATATAAATGGTAAAATTTTGAAACTTTACCAGTTGATAGGCGATATGATTATAATTTTTGAAAAAATGTGAAAAAAAAAATTCTACTTCCGGTTTAGCCTCAAATGACGTAATTACGTAACTTCCGGTCTATAACTGCTAGGTGAAAAGTGAAAACTGTTTTATAAATAACTTGTCAATAGTAATTGATTTGACCTAAATAATTAGGTCAAGCTGCCATATCGGCCGCCATTTTGAATTTTCGTTACAATTCTTAAATCCGAAATTCAGACACTACTGATAGACCGATTTTGATGAAATTTAGCACATAGATACAATGGATCATTATCTACCTTTTTTTGGAGACCGATTTTCAAATTTCGTATTTTCTTTCGAATTATTTAAATTTCGATTTTTTCAAAATTAGGTCACTTTAACGGCTACGGAAGGTGTGACCCACTTAATCTATGACCTTGAAAATTAGGATAAATAATATTCAATATATTGTCTACGAGTAGATATTTTTTAATTTGGCTTACTTAAAAAATTCATAGAGATAAGTGTACTTAAATACAGCAAAAATTGATAATTTTCATATTTTCGCCATCATTAACCGTTACGGAAGGTGTGACCTAATTATTTTATGACTTTGAAAACTAGGTCAAATGATATTCAATATATTGTCTAGATGTAGGTCATTGCAAATTTAGCCTATATAATATTTTAAGGCTCTCGAAATACGTTCATAATTGTAAGCAATTCTAGTTTTATGTCTTTAATGGAAATCGAAACAACTAAGTTTTTTTTACTTACTTCCCTTGGAAAAATATAATTACATAGCACGTGTACCGCACGATTGTATCGACAACGTGTTACATGTTGTAAGGAACTTGATTACGATTATAAAAAATAGTCAAATTCAATAAACGATTACATTTGAGTGTAACAGAAAACTGATAAATCTTAGTATATTTTTTTTCGGGAAAACACCTGCCAGTACTTATTCAGAAACTAATCTAAATTTAAGTGAAGTACTTAGCAGCGATATGAATTGCTGATTTAGTTAGCCTACTTCTTCCGAATCAGCTAATTTATCCGGAGGCACAGTCCCGCGGAATTTGTGATGTTTCAACACACCTGATATAAATAAACATGTACTGAATCGACAAGAATGTTCATTTGATATGAATTTTTAGCAACTTATTGATGTATTGTGTAAATATCCCTCAGATCCTTGGCTCCTCATGGATGCCAAAATCACTGATTCATTTGTGCGAGCAATACTAGAAATGGGTGCCTGTAAATCAGGATTTCATGATGACTTCAGTGATTTCCAATTCTACAAAGGAGAGAGAAGAGACGATCATCTGAAAGATGCTTAAAGGAATGAAACATATTTAAGCCATCGCATATAGGGATGGCACCATTAAATTCATTGCCAATGAAGTTCTTGGGGAATTTTGAGTGAGTTTGTTCTGCTAGATATTGTGCTTTTATTGATGATTCAACCATAGATATCAGTACAATGGACTAATACTTACGCACCGTTATGTTAATAAGTCGGTTGAGCGTTGGGTGGGTTGTCATTTATCAAGGGCTAAAGATTTCAAGATAAAATAATCTAAAAATGTCTTTTAAGGTCTCAGACTGTAGAGGTCACGCAAATGATGGTGATTTCTGGGCTTCAAATTCAAAATTGAAGAGCCAACCGCAATTTTTGTTCACTTTTGTGCCCATAACTTGAGACTTGTAATAGTTGACTCCACATCTTCGTCTTGTGTATAAGTGAACTGAAAGTTCTCTCCCAAGACTGAAACTGTTAGACTAATGAAAGTTGAAATGGAACTGTGGCATACGTGGCATAGCCACCAAAACTCCTATAATAAGCTGCATTCCAGCCTTTGTGAAAGCACTTGAATAAATGGCTAGTGGGAAGTGAGCTGTTGCATAATGTGCAAAACTTTTGCATCGCGTCTGTAGAGCTTATCTATGGGTCGATTGAGTTCAAATTTTCTTTATTTTGTTTTTTATTTTATTATTTATTTATTTTTTTTTTTTTTGTAATAAGTACTTTGAAGATGATAAATTAAAGGTTTTGAAATGTTTTGGATAGAAAAAATGTTATCAAACAATTTGGGTAAAATATTTGATATTTTCAACTTTGTTGCTAATTATCGGATCGATAAGAAATTCACAAAATATAGACATTGTACATACAAGTAAAACTAAGTCATCAAAATTTTTGTATCACCTCCGGTTTCAGCGCGAACAGCTTCGATTTTTTTTTTTTTTTTTGGCGTTATATATTTTTGTGTTCCTCCAACAAAAACAAAAAAAAAGGCATTGTTTTTCTAGTCTTACTAAACAATTTGAGAACCACCAAGTGAATATGTTAAACCAAATATTTGCTAAACCGGAAATGAGATATTGCATAATGAGCAAGAATTATGTAGTCTGTATGGCTTATTTGTGGATTGATTTTCCTCATTTTGTTATCATGTTAATTGTAAAAAGATTAAATTTCAATTTTTAGATATTTTTCCCCAAAAGTTAAATTTAAGATTAAAAAAATTTAACAAAAATTTCCTTAAAATTTCTAATTTTGTTGCTTATCAATCTGAAATTCCCAGAATATAGACAAGTTGTCCATACAAATAATATAGCGTTTTTCAAAATCACTCCTTGAACTTCACTTCCGGTGTAAGTCAAATATGTCGACAAAAACGATATATATTATCTTTTTGAGAAGCAATTCAAAAGAAAAAACCCTTTCCCTTACCTTTCTTAAACTCTTCCTTAGTCGATGCTTTACCGATTTTTGCCTTTTAAAAGCAAAGCTTTTGGTTTACTTTATTAAAAAAAATTTAATAGTCTATTCTCTAAACTTTACCCAAGATCTAGAAAAAATTTTTGAAGTGTTAAAAAAAATGCCCCTTCCCTATATAAATTTCATATTGCGTTCAAAAAAGCATAATTTTGGGCTAATCGGCTAACTATGGAAACCTATCAAGTTTATTGGGTTAAAAAGATAAAAGCGGAATCTTTTTAAACCGAGTATAAATTTTTTTCCCAAAATTTCCTAGCCCGGGGGTTTAATCCCCCTTACACCGTTAAATTGATAATTTCAGATGAACCACCTTTTTATAGTTAAAAATTTTTTGTTAGAGGCCTCCAAAGTCTTTGTTTTAAGCAAAGGCGTTTGGTTCAAACATACTTAAACTTACCATTTTTTTAATTAAAAAAACCCTTCTAAATTTTAAACACCCAATCGAATTTTTCAACTTAGGAAACGTTTTTAAATTTTCAAAAAGAAAAATTTGACTTCAAATTAAAAATCTCGACTAAAATAGTTTTTTATTTTTCTTTACTATCTGAATTTTTAAAACCAAAACGGGTTCGTTGAATTGGCCTGCTTTAATAAAAAAAGACACAGACAGAAAAATTCCCAAAGCTAAACCCTTTAGACCCAAAACGCAGAAAAAAATTTTTTTTAAGGGTTAAAAAAAGTGGTGGCCCCCCTTTTTTCCCTATATCAAAGTTTTACCATAAAATTCTTCTTAAAATTTTTTGAATAGGTTACTTTAAATCTAGGCAAATAAAAACTTTTTTGACCGAATTTTAAATTTCGTATCAATGTTAATTTGAGGATTAAAAGAGAGTAAAAGTGATATCTTGATTAAGAGAGGTGTAATTATTTTCCAATATTTCTCTAGCCCGGAGGTGAATCCACTCCTATGACACCGTTAACTATGATAAGTAATTTAGATGAACCTGACAACAAGTTATTATATAGATAATAAAATTATCCCTTATTTGAGATAGAAAATTTGATTATATAAAAAAAAACGTAGGCTCAAATATACGTTAATACTTACACTTTTTGTTAATGAATAAAATAACAACAGTAATGCTAAATTCTAAAACACCCCAAATCGAATTTATACAAACATATTGAAAACTCTTTCTGAAATTTATCAATCAAGAATATATGGTATGTTCAAATTACAACTCAGATGTTTTAGTTTACGTATTTTTGGTATATCACATTCTAAATTTGAACAACCAGCGTTGAGTATCTTGAAAATTGAAACCATTCTGTTCATAGAAAGATATCCACGAACACACGACAGAAAATATTCAGACAATTTAGGAAGCCTCTTTCAAGTTATTCCAGGTTCAAATCACAGATTAATAATAATAATTTCTTTGAAGTTAAAAGAGTGGTGGCCACCCACGAAAAATTGTCTCAATGACTATAGTCAAATGCAATTTCTCCTGATAAATTCTTCTTAAGAGGTATTTCTTGATATAGGTTATATTTCAATTATAGGTCAAAGGTGAATAACTTGTAGTTTAGACACGAATTTAAAATATTTGTCATAAATGCCTTTTTCATGAAAATTTTCAGTTTGAAAGAAATAATGTAACCTTTGCTTTATAGTGTGGATTTATGAGTTTGTTAGTAACAGAACCACATTATGCCAAACAATTGGGAGCATAACGTCTAACGTCAGACATGTTTAAGCCATAGGCTTATTATGGCGAAATAATATATCCTTTAATATGATAGGTGAAATCAATTCTTTTTTTACCTATTTTTTCCAACAAGGATGACTCCCGTTCCAAGTTTCCTCAAGAGCTTCTAGCTTTATCTGATAGATTTGTATGTCGGTTTAATACTTATATACTTTTCTTTACATTAAACAAAGATAGACTTACATTTCAACAAATAACAATAGTCTTGACATAGATTCACAGTGACAGATTTGTTTAAGTTGTGTTAAAAGACATCTTTCTTGTCAAATTAGGTATTTTAGAATCATACATCAATCTCACCACAAGAGTTAATGTTTTAAAAACACTATGTTTAAATGTTTACATGTTTTGCACTTTTTTCTTTAGGAATCTGTGAATAAGCCTATTAGTGGCTATATTTGGACTAATTGGGTAGGGACCATGGGGTCATCAAGTGACTACCAAATTGTCAAAGGGATTGGTAAAATAACCAGACGGGATACCAAGTAGGTCTACACCTATGAAAACTGTAAACCAATGGGTTCAGTACATCAAAGAAAAATTACCAGAATTAGACACCAGTTTTCTGAAACGGTTAATTAAATCGATAACGTTTCTCAACGTTTCTGGCTTTTGGCAATTATGCACATCCATTCCAGTTAGTAAGAATTCATAATAATGAACAAATGCGCAGAAATATCACTAAAGTAAGTTGGTTTTACAAGACAGACATGGTCTAGAAAAAGTCCAAGTAAAATAAAAATTGTATGTAGGCCTAGGCTTCCTTTTCTTTTATTAAAAACATCCTCAATCAGGTAGCGATTTCACGAAATTGAACATAAAAAGGGACTTAATTTATGTTGCTATTCCATCAGAAAACATCGTATTTTATTAATTTCCATATTTGAATTGTTAGAGCATTGTTTATGATAATATAAAATGTTTTGATAGAAAGATTCAAAAATTAAAATTAAAATTGCAATCTGAGACATGAGCGAATGTTTTGCAACTTAACTGAATGTTTATGTGTACTATTTTGACCTCTACAATTCTCGTATTTCGTGTTTTTTCTTGGTAAATCGTCATCAACTGATATTTGTCAACCTGTTTTAAGTTTATGGATCAACGGAAAATTTCATCTGCAAAACAATTTACCCTTGCAAATAGAAGAAAAATATTCTTGGAAATTGCATCTGACGCAAATTAGCAACGTCATAGCATAGTCCAGTAGCATATTTAATAGTTCCAAACGTCAATCGTTCGTCCTTGAGCTACCTTGTGCACCATTTGAATTGTTAAATAAGACATAATTATGTTGAAATTCATTTGTATATGGCTTGAGGGGGATGTACAACATAATAATTTTAGAGATAAACATATTTGTTGCAATCATTTTACAGAAATTCTGAAATGTCTAAAGATCACTGATGTATATCGTGATATGTGTTTTATTCTCTGATGAAGTTGATGGAATTTGACAAAAGGCTGGATAATGAAATCTACATATACCATGAACAGTGTCATCATGTCATTATCTTTCTGTCATTTATTACACTTATATATACCTAATTTTGTGACGTCACGTTGTCAGTATATATATTAATATCACAATTGTTAACATCGGGTATTCCTTCATCAACGTTCATCGGGTCGTAGTTAGATGAATAGACAATTTGCCTTGTGACTTAAAAATTGGAATTTCTTGTGCCCATAAAAAGTTTCAGAATGGTTGTCGAAAACACCAGCGAGACGGGTACAACAGAGGCAGAGCAAACCACTCAAGATAAGCGACAGAGGAAACAGGCCATAGTGAATGGTTTAAACAACGAGGATGTTAAAATTGGAACGATCACTGAAGAGGAAGAAACTGGACAAGATGATAAATATCCAAAGATGGGAATAACAATCACAATTTCGCCTCCTGAAAATGATTCTGGAAACGACACCGAAACTCCTTCTTCGCTTTATACCGAATTTGATAAGGACAAAGACAACAAACCTCCCAGGTTTCTAGTTCATCCTGTGTATGAAAAAAGGCCTCAAAGATTTCGAAAGACTTCAGCATATTCAGCTGACTCTGAGCAAAGTGGACCAACACAAATAATTGTTCCTAGTAGGAAAGGATCAACTGTAATGATCCACGAGCATCCTGAGATTATCCAAGGAAATAGTAGTTATTATTCTCTACATTCTAATGATGCCTTTCCTTATAATTATTCTGGTCCAAAACAACACAGAATTTCAGTGTTTTCTTGCTACAGCCAGGCAAGTCGTGCCAGTTGTCAATCAGATAGGACTTTTCGAGATCCTTATGAATGTTTCCCTAATGCAGAAAATTACAGGGATTCTACCGGGGCGTATTATGATTTTAAACAAAGACCAACTCTATATCAACTGAGACAACAAGTAAGTCGCATAGTTTATTTTCTGTATTTATAATAATTTATTATTAAGTATTTGCCCTAGATATTTTGAAAGCTTTTATGTGGAGAATGTCTCTTGATCAAATGCCATGAAACAGGGTCAAAGTCTAGAAACTATTCATCTTAGATCCGAAACACATTTGTGAACTTTGTGCACCCCAGCAACATAACGTTCATTTCATCCACCAGGAAAGCTAGGTTGGTCACATTTCTTACATTTCTTCCATTCTTGATGTTAATTGGTTTACTATCTACCACCTATCATAGACTTCTTTAAGTAACTGAAATATAAATGATTTCAGATTTCCTTATTTAACCATTACACATTATCAATATTTATTTGTAGGAATTATCGAAACCAGGTAAAGCAATAGGTGATGACCTCAAAGACGATGATGATGCCTCTGATTTGGACATTGAGAAAGGACCCCAATCTGAATCACCTAAGATGGGCTGGATTCAAGGTGTTCTGGTAAGTATTTTTCATAAATGGAAACATTCTTCTCAATTTTTTTCAGGAGTAGGTCATGCCATTTCTAGAACATGCATGGACTTGCATGATTAAAACATACTTTATTCGGCGATTTATGAATATCTTTGTAACTGAACTAAGATCCGTACTGATGGTCTATTCCTGTTGTGAACATTTTCTGAGGGGAGACTTAATGCAATTCACTTGTTCCATACTCGTAAAACCAACTCCCAAGCTTTTTTTCCTGTTTGGAAATCGTTAAGACCTTGAGTAGCAACAAATTTTGAAAAATAAAAACGGATTTAGCTTATAGCTTAATAAAAACAATTTGGATTTTTTTAAGGTACGATGTGTATTAAATATATTTGGTGTGATGTTGTTTCTAAGATTAACGTGGATAACGGGTCAAGCTGGTATAGGATTTGCCTCCCTTATAATATTATTATCATCGTTTGTGACCGCTATAACTACCATGTCTATGTCTGCTATATGTACTAATGGTGAAGTTAAAGGAGGTATGATTTTATTCCCCTTTTCATTCCATTTACAAAAGATGTTTGATAAGCCTACTGTAATTTTTGCTTTATTAAATACATATATACTTGCAGAACACCACAAAACCTGTCACTGGGTTAAATTATGTCATGGTTTAGAATATTATATAACTCTTCTTAATCTGTTTTCCCGTGTTTCCTGTCGATTAGGTGGCGCATATTACATGATATCCAGAAGTTTGGGACCAGAATTCGGTGGTGCTATCGGTGTTGTATTCTCTCTAGCTAATGCTGTAGCAGCTGCTATGTATATTGTTGGTTTTGCTGAAACTGTCAAAGATCTGATGTGGGTAAGTCCGAAAATAAGATGGTCCCTAAAGTCAAGACTTACACATTTTCGTCTTATCTCCTAATATCGCTATCCGGGCAAAATTTACCTTCTGACATGCTGCTTGGCTTACCCGTCTCATAAGATGAAAAATAAAGCTAAAAAACTACAACGTTATACTCCATGTATTGTACATTTCAGTGTGATCTCAATACATCTAATGTGTCTTGAAGTTTTTAAAGTGAAAATGTTTACTGAAAAGCACTGTATTGTTTTATTTGACATAGCCATGTCTATTGTTTATTGTGAAACAATCTAAAAAATATGATATACACCAGGTTTAAGTAAAAGACGTAATAACAAGGTTAGGTATATGATTCATCGAACGTCTAGTTGAAAAAGTCAGAGTGTTCCAAAGGAACTTAAAATTTAATATTTTGTATAGCGGTTGTATTGAAAAGACATCAAGATGTAGCTTTTAGGAACGAAATTGCTGGGATCCATCTAAATTCTTTTTCCTGCTCTTTCCCTTTTTAAACTCATCTGCTCTTATACATGTATATTGTAATTACGAGCAAAGGTAGATAGTTTACACTTGGTAAATTTGTCGATAACCAGATCTTTTAATTAAAGATAATTTAGAAGGTAATATATTATGAAATTATGATTATGAATCGTCTATATAGAAGCCAAGAGTTGTCCTTTCTCCAAAAAGTTTAAATAGGACGATAGTAGAATCCTGTTTCTTAGTATTTAATCTTCGTCTCATAATACTATTTTATATCTTTTTAATTTCTCTACAAGTGAATTTAGACATCAAGCCATAAATCTACTCTTCACTACAAAATTTTAGAATCATAAATATGTCATTTTAAAACACAAATCCTAGTCAATAGACAGTTCACTAACCGTGAGCATTTTTATTTATATCCTGTCGATATTACAACGTTTGTTATTTGGAAAATAGCGTAGAGGAGTGGTCCGAGCTTCGTTTGCAGATATTTGCCGAAAATCTAACATGAAGTGCCTTGAAATAAAAAATGAATTAAAATTTGGAAAGTAACTTTTTAAATATGCGAACCACAACCAACCCAACTTATTAACTTGTCACAAGACACAATTTTTTCAATTGGCTTTGATAAAAGATGAAAATATATTTGTTCGTATTTAAATTCGCTAAGTCCATAAAGGTTAAAGCTTTTCAGACATATAATTGACGCAAATGTATTCTCGTTGTCAATTCTTCATTATTTAATATGTTTCAACCTTTCCATGTTTAACTCGTCCAATAATCGTGACACGGGAGAATACTAATGATTGCTGACCAAATTGTGAATTAGTCACGGTGATCGTCACATTAGACTTGCAATACAGAAATAAGGTCACAAGAGTACCAACCTTCAGTGTCTCCTGTCACTAAGGTAATGGCGCTGACAGCATCCAGATATCATGGTTAATAATGTAAATTGTATTGTTAATTTACACATTGTAAATAGTTGTATTATATATTATATTATATTATTATATTAAGGGACCATGTCCTTGTATATTGGGCCCAATTCTGACCCATGTAAAATAAAGAGTTTATTATTATTATACTGTACCATGGTATAACGTTGCAAATTATATTGTTTATAATTTATTTACAGAATAAATAGAATATTATTGTATTGTATATTTAAAGGAACATGGTGTAATGATTACTGGTAATGAACTACATGATGTAAGAATTATAGGATGCGCTGTATCGTTTTTAATTCTAGCTATTGTCCTAATTGGATTGGACTTTGAAGCAAAGGTGGGTCTGAAATATCTCTACTCTCCATTCTCTAAGATTGGCCTTAAGATTGCTAGACTGGTCCCATTTGACAGCATCTGGAAGAAACCCATTTATCGACCTGATCGCTGCCAATTTCTATCAATTGCCCATGTCCTAATTTGGAGTTGCCTTTGATCAATTGATTTAGGGAATCTATTAAATATGATTCTATTCAATACTTTTCATATGTCTTGTAAATAGTTATCAAACCATATGCTTCCTCTGCTTTTTCAGGCTCAACTGGTGTTGTTATTTATTCTGTTAGCAGCTATTGTCAACTATTTTGTTGGATCTCTTTTACCTGCATCAAACCAACAGAAATTGAAAGGATTTTATGGATATTCCGGTACGTATTTGAAAATAACCGCGACCCTCAGGAAATCTGAGTATTTAAGAGTATAATAGATTAACCGAAATACAGTGTTAAACATGTCTGGATGGTTGGCCATAAACATCAATTGCTATACAGTTAGACCCTATTATTAACACTAGAATTATCAATATCAGACCAAAGAATGACCTCCAGTACAATCTTGCCGGCTTTCTGACTACAATGTTCCAATATGTAGAAAACCATAAAAATCATTACTATCCATGTTGGAAAATCATCTTGTTATTTCAGACCAGCTATTTTATGACAATTTCAAACCGGATTTCCGTGGAGAAAATAATTTTTTCTCAGTTTTTGCCATATTTTTCCCGGCTGCGACTGGTATCCTAGCTGGTGCCAACATCTCTGGTGATTTAAAGGTGTGTACGTGGCTTGACTTTTGATATTTGTTTGACATCCTGTTATGTTTATCTGCCGAATGTAGTGGCATTGCTGGTTATAACATTGCCTTTGAAGATGCTTCTCTAGTCCTTATGCTAAACAAAACTGTCAAAACAACTTGATCCAATGCATATAATATATTCACCTGACTGTAAATATTTTTCAGAATGCATCAAAAGCTATACCGAAAGGGACATTCCTGGCTATCGTTCTAACATCATTAGTATATCTGGGTATGGTATGGTGTATAGGATCTAGTATGATACGGGATGCCGTTGGTGTGGTAGAGTATAATGTAACTGATGTATCAGAATTAACAGTAGATTTTATTAGCCAATGCAGTAACGCAACATGTCCATATGGTCTTCATAATGACAAAGCTGTAAGTAAATACTGTCATCATTTACAGCTCACAAATAACTGAATCGTTAAAAAAAACCCACATATCTACCGCATACAGAAGATTGGTATGACAAAAACGTGAAATGACAACTCGTGAAATGCTCAAAAGAAACATGGTGGTGAAGTGATTATTTGACAATATCAATACCCCATTCTCTGCAATCACCATTCATTGACTATTATGTTATTTTATCCAATCTGTTAATTTTATTGTAGGCTGTAGGATTAGCATCTGCTTTCAGACATCTAATTACAGCTGGCATCTTCTCTGCTACACTATCATCAGCATTAGCTAGTATGGTCAGTGCACCTAAAGTGTTCCAGGTAAGAAATATACAAAATTGTGTCCACGTAGGATGATAAATTTTATTTTTATAGCGTAATCGCCCCGGTGGTCCGTTGGTCCATTTGTTTGTGCTCACTCTTTACGGATTCTTATGATTTTTGTTGTGGGTCAGTGTCAATATGAAGATAATCCCTATCGATTTTCTTTATGATCCGATAATTTTGTGTCTGACTTATGTTCGCGCTTTCATTGTATTGGCTATATTGTACAACTCGTACTCACTCTACAGGCTACAATTATTTATTCTTATTTTGTCTGCATAAAATTCTCTAAAATAGACATGAACCAAATGTGAATGGACAACAAACAATGATTTGTACTTGCACTCAAAGCTGCCGGTGGGTGTATGTCACATTGCTTCGCACGGCTATCTTTTTGAAAGTTACAAAGTTTGCTTTCTGAACCTCTACTTTTTTTAAAATTTTAACGTCTGTTATGGAAGTTAAAACGTTTTCATTTATTGAAGTTTATAACGTCTTCTTTTACAAAAGTTCTAATGTTATGAAGGTTATATTGTTTCGTCTAGAATGAAAACCATACGTCTTATAAGTTCTAGTATAATAAAATAATGAAAAATACTAAATTCATAGTATCAATTTGACTATTGACTATTTGACTATCTCATTTATCTAGTTTTCATAGAAGGCTATGAATACGCTATGCAATTAGGACTTTATTCCTAAACCCCCGATTTTCACTGTTCTGTATGATAGTCACTGTTCACTTACTTATTAATTTCAGGCCCTAGGAAAAGATAAACTGTTTCCATTTATTCATTATTTTGCCAAGGGATTCGGTAAATCTGGTGAACCTAAAAGAGGTTATTTTTTAACATTTGCTATTTGTATTGGTGTAACATGTATTGGTAAGTGTCTAACATCATATTTTACTAAGAACTAGTTTTACTTTCAGTAATTTACAAGAGCTATTATGCATGATTTTGACACAAAGTTCTCTATAAGTTATAAAATTAGGTTCATTTCCAATTTGTTTATCAGCAAAGTAAATGAATTCACTTAATTATCTTCCCTTGAGAGAGGTCCAAGATGTTACCCACCACTCACGTACAGTTAGCAACTGATGGCTATTCTAAAAATTGAAAATAAATTGACCTTTTGGTGACTGACGAAACCATCCCACCTAGATATGAAATATGGTCTATATTAAAGATTAGTCATCATTTTGAATACCTCGAAATGTTAATTTTTGTGTAATATTATTCGACTTCTTTTTATGATCAGCTGTTTTCGGAAATGTAATTATACTTTATAATAGCTTGCCTATTTAGTGAATCTGAATATTTATTAACTGTGTCTTTCAACATCACTCATGCAGTAAATATAGTTTGTATTTATTCCCTATGTAAATATACAATTCCCTAATACATTAATTGCAATTTATAATGTAGCGTGATCAAGATATTCTATAATATATTATATAACGCCAATTTGAATTTACATCCTATATTTAGAATGGAGAAAACTTTTTTTTCATTTCGGCATTTACTTGATTATATTTTATCAGCATAATTTTACACGTTCGAATGACTGGTCGAAATGGAACACCCTTTTCCGGACATTTAACACGTAAATAAACGTCAGATTCCGATTAGATAGATTTTTTGTTGTTGTTGATTTGCAGCATTGTTCAGTGGGTTCCCATTCCTTGATCATTCTCCTCAAATCCTGTTTTTGGAAATAATTACTCTTTATTGCATGTGATGAGCCCTATACATTATGGCCTACTATGCTACTTGAAAATGGTTTGAATACTTAAATCTTCGATATGGTCCTCAATTGAATGCAAATATTTTGTGATTATTTTCTATTATAAGATTAAATAGATATAAAGTTCACTGAAAAATGTTCATATGAATCCAAAGTACTTTACGTTTTATTTACAGGTGCTTTAGATATCATTGCTCCAATCATCTCCAATTTCTTCTTAATGGCCTACGCCTTAATCAACTTCTCTTGTTTTGATGCCTCGTTCGCCAACACTCCAGGTAAATGTCACCTTTCAGTAGTCAAAGAAAGAGTGATGAGACACATAAACACATATCTGGAAAAAGTACAAAAAGCTACCTAAGCAATATTGAGAAATTATGTTGAAAGGTGCAGAGATATTATAAAAGTGCATAAAGAGAAGGATGTTTTTTTATTTTATTTTTTTTTATTTTTTTACATTAAATCGTATTAAAGTATCACATAACTCTACTGTGGAATTTAATAAGGGTTAAATTTCACTAATTTACAAAGTTAGGCGAAGCTGGACTTAAAAAATTCATATGCATTGATTAATCTAATTTTGACGAAAGATACATTTTTAAAACTTGAAGAACAGTGGGAAGGATTAAATTATAGCCAAAAAATTATTCAAAAATACTTGGTATATCATTTCAGCATTAATTAAGATATTTATAGATGTTTTCAAAATAATTTGATATGTTCACAGAATAATTATTTATTCAAATGATCAGTTTATATAAGAATGTATGAAACAGGTCAAGTTGGCCTGAATAAAATATTACTACTGGAAATGTTCACTGTAATGAAACGTTCTCCATCTTCAGCAATTTTCAAAATAAAAATTGAATCTTTATTCGTATTTTAAAAATACACTTTTACGGTCTGACATTGATCGAGTGCCGTTGGATTTTCATGAAATTTTAAATTTTAAAAGCCAACCAAGGATTAGCAATTATTAGCTCGACCCCTTTCGCTTTTGAAATCTTAAAAAAGTCAGGTGCTGAAACTAAACTTCATTACATACAAACTTGTCAGAATGGCTTATATCAAATTTGTGCATACCCTCTGAGCCACCACAGCATTTCATTTTCCAACTTCTCTAAATTTTGCATCTTTTTTTTCAGGTTTCCGTCCAGCGTTTAAATTCTATAATAAATGGATCAGTTTAATGGGAGCTATGCTATGTGTTGGTGTTATGTTTTTAATTAACTGGTGGGCAGCTCTTGTGTCATTTGTTATCATATTAGCTCTGTATGTTTATCTTAAACACCGTAAACCAGGTTGGTGCATAGCATTTATCAGTGACGATATACTTAGCCACTTACGCATCGTATGCCCTCTCACCCTTCTCTGACCACAGACTAAAAATTTTTCCCCGTATAGCATTGCATCCTTTGTGCGATCTATATGGGGTTCATTGTCTTTTTCTTTGGTTAAACGTACATCAGAATGGCTTCAACGAGCTCTTTAAGCCATACAGCTTTCTAAGTTGCTTCTGCATCTTTTTATGATAAACCTTATTGATTTATATATTTGTAGATGTCAACTGGGGATCTTCATCCCAAGCTCATGCCTACAAAGATGCTTTACAGGCCACTATGAAACTGACTAATGTTGAAGAACATGTCAAGAATTTCAGGTGAGAAACCATTTTATCTTAGTTTGGTTGATTGATTAACTGAGTTTGAAAAAAACAAAGTGTGAAACATAATATGTTATTTCAATAGATTAATTTCCTTAGACAAATAATCATCATAGTCTTTTCATTTTGCAGACCTCAAATATTGGTATTGTCAGGTTACCCTAGAAACAGACCAGCCCTGGTTGATTTTGTGTCAACTATAACAAAGAAACAAAGTTTAATGATATGTGGTCATGTCTTTATGGTAAGTGTATATCAAACATTACGATTAATAAAAAAAAACTTCTGCCACGGAATGTCTGCTGATTGGCAGCCGTTATATCCATAAACCAATGCCTTGCATACTATGATATGCCTTTAAAGGTACCGAGCTTCTGTCACCAATTTCATGATTTTTTTTCAATTCCATTTTCCAGGGTGATATGTATGAACATGTTGGGCGATTAAGATCTACTGCTGCTTATAAATGGTTCAAAAGTCGAGATATTAAATCATTTTATACAAGTGTAGCTGCTCCAAATATTAGATATGGTGCACAAGTCTTACTTCAGGTACGGTTCACGGTTATATTGTATATTATATTATTTGCTTTCTCCTTTGTGAGATTCTTGCAAGTCTGAGAGACTGAATGTAAAAAGCATCTAGTTCAGATAAGAAAATAAATGGAAGCTCCTTGTCTGAGTACGTTAAAATATTAAATTAAATGAATGGAGTTTTACGTCCTACAGTGAGTACGATAAAGATCGATCCCTTGACAGTTGGAAATCGCAAAAAGTGGGCTTATGCCGCTATCCTGTCCAAATTTCAGGGGGCTTTATTAGCCCATAAGAAATAGAAGAGTAGGACGTAATTATTAATCTCTGTACCCGTCGTTTAGTTCTGCAATTCAACAAAAACGCCAAATAAAATCAATAATTGTAGTATTTCGTTACCAAAACAATTCTCAATTTTGAGATTTAATGATATTTTCTCTTAAACAGAAACAGACCATCATTGATTTCAATTTATGCCCCCTCTCATGTCTTTACCAGAGATTTGCTTCCTATACATATCATATTATTATCCTTAATTATCTTATAGTGTCAAGGTATGGGAAAGCTACGACCTAATACATTGATATTAGGCTACAAGAATGATTGGCAGGTAGATGACCCCAGAGCCGTAGATTGTTATTTTAATGTCATTAGGTAAATTATTTTTTACTGATTACATCTACAATGTATATAGTGTTTACTTTTTTGATAGATCTATATCAAATGCATTGTAATATTTGCGGTAGATTGTTATTTTAATGTCATTTAATTATTACATCTATTTATATTGTTGATAGATCAAGATCAAATGCATGTTTTTCCTTTGTGCACAGTTTAAAATCGCTTTAACACCAATTTGATCCAAATGGCGTTCAATTGACTTTGACAGATCTGGCAGATAATATATACATGTACATTAATTGCGGGGAAAATAACCTTTATCCCAAGTTCATTTGGATTATATTGTAGTTACAATTTTACTTGGATATTCCGCCATTGTGTCCAGGTCAACAAGACATGGGAAAATGCAGCATCTTGAAGAATGATCAGTCTGTCTTTAGAAATTAATTACGTGACCACCCAATTCTTTAATAAACCTTTTTTATTAATTAAGATTTCTTTTATCATTATAGTGATGCCTTTGATCTTAAGTATGGTGTCGGAATATTGCGATTACCTGATGGTTTAGATGTGCAGAAAATACCTGATGATTTCCTCGATGAAACTGATGAATCTATAGATGATGTTGAACTTGCTGAAAGTTCAGATGAAGGTAATAGAAAGTGCCAAAGTAGGAGTTGTGCAATCATTGCGTCAACCTGTCTCCAAGGTTCGGTTTTCTAAATCAATAGAGGTTTTCAATCAATCAACATTTTAGCATATTTTTTGCTCGAGAAATTTAGAAATTTAAAACAATTGCTAGATTGATATGTGTATATTTTCCAAATTTTTGTTCTATAGAGATTTCTGGACTCGTGACAGCCGCATGTAGAGAGAAATGGGCATAGGTATAACTGGCTACAAACTAAATGCACCTCACTTCGTAAATACACTAAAAAATTCGGACATAGACTTGTAGGAAAAACTATTATTTAGCCAATATTATCAATACAGTTACTTTAATACATGTACTAGAATACAGTGGGGTGTTATATTCATTAAAATCATTTGTGTTTTGACCTTCCTCTCGAACCGTTAGTTTTTTATGCTAAAAAATTGATCTTCATAACACATTTACCACCACAAAATCGTATCGCGTTGTTTGTGTCCTCTACACCAATGTATCTCTTGGTTAAATATATGATTAAAATTACAAATGTTATGTTAATATATTAATGTTATTATAAGGTATCAAATTATATTCAATACAAGGTTTCTAATTAAAATGTGCATGTCAGCTAAATTTGTAACAATGTTACGTCTATTATCAGCATTTGGCATATTTAGGTACATGGACAAAATGATATTACTTTAGAAATTAGTTTTTCAGCGATTTTATTATCTTAGGTACTAATGAACTTGTTAATTCATATCAAAGGTAGATAAGTAAAACGACCTTTGAGTTGCTTGGTTGTGTAAATTCTACCGTTTGAACAGATTTTCAACTAACAAACGTTTTTAGAACGAAGTGAAATCGTATAAATCTCAATTCTTTGTTACGGGTTTAATAGCGCCATCAAAACCGAAAAAATATTCATTGTTATGGATGTTATTGTCTTTCTAATGACTCATGTTTCGAATTTTCTTTTACTATATCATTTATATTCATGAAGACAGTCTTACCCGTACCTAATTAAAACCACAGAGCGTTTAAAATGCTGTTCCAAATAAAGGTGCTTTTTTTAATGTGTTTTAAAATCATTAATTTCAGATATTGAAGTAGATGAAGACGATTCAGATGAATGGAGCCCCAGTCCAAAAGTAGTCAAAAATGATAAGACTGAGAATGTCGTTTTAAAGAAAATTACTAAAACGAATGAAGGCCAGGATAATTTGGCTTTTAATTTTGAACCAGAAGTGGAAGAAATGAACAATTCAAATGAACCAAATGAAACTAATAATAACCCGGACACAAAATTAAACCATGACCTCAAACTGACCGATTTTGAAAAAGAACAAAGAAAGAAATTTTTGAACATGAAATCTGTCGAAGAAGAGAAGGCGTGTAATAGATTTAAGGTGAAACAAGAAGGAACGATTGATGTTTGGTGGTTGTTTGATGATGGAGGTGATTTATTTTATTGTCTTAGATGACATTCTATAAAAATTGATGATTTCCATTGAAAGTTTTGGACTCTGGTTCAGTAGGGAACTTTTGTTTTTAGGTACAGAATAGATCCTAGTACGAAATCCTTTCCACTCATATACACAGTACAAGAGTTCATACAGTAGATTTTTGATGACATCAGACCAAACCAAATTGCACCCAAATGTTCACGTATCTTTGATGTACGAAAAAGAGGAAACTGCAAGGAATAACCTTGCACATTCACTTATACTGAAAAAGAAAACCTTCAAGTTTATGTGAAATATATAAGATATAATTAAAAATCCGTAGAGAAAAAAAAATTCCGTTAAGCAATAATCTGATCTTAAGCATGACAAAATCGGAGGAAATAATTGTATAGTAGTGGACTAATCAAATTGGAAGTACCATCAGGTGTTTGGAAAAGGGTAACACACCCCACCTGACGCAGAAATCTGCCACAATGCAAGAATCAGATTTGCGTGTGTGTCGAGTAACTATGTTTCAAATTTAATACTCACCATCTAGCACAGACCCTATCATAGCGGATGAGTTTCCCATTTCCGATTGTTTTCAGATTCAGACTATTGTGATTGGCATCCTAGACAAAGCTTGTCTCTTGTGTCACAAACCCTATATACCCCAAATACGAATTGTTGTCGAGTAATGTTAAAAACGTACTGACTTAATGATGATTTTGACAATGGACTGCTTGGCAAATGGTATCCTTTAAAATTTGTCGTCATAAATTTCGACCTAGTGCTTAACAAGCCACAGAAACAGAAAAAAAATATTTCCTGCATGCCTTTAAAACTTTATTTTATTACAGGTCTGACTTTATTGATACCCTATATATTATCTACTAGAAAACAATATAAATCATGTAAACTACGAGTATTCTGTGCTGGAACTAAAAAGGAGAACATGGATGAGGATCATCAGAGGTAATTTGATTTTGCAGCTGATTCCTTGTTTTGTATCGAAAACCTTTATGTCGTTTATGACTCCAACCAAAGGAGGTTGGGAAGAACTTTGATTGGCATCCCAAGTGTAATTAGAGTTTTACACCTCACCTAATATGAGTTGATGTTGTCCAGTAATGTTAAAAACAGACTGACTAAAAAATGATGCTCAGCAAATGGTACCCTTTAAAATTTTACCTTGTTATAAAGTTCACCAAAAGTGAAGCAATCCTAAAATAGTATGTAAAAAAATGGCACGGGTATCTGTGTTAAGGTCTGTTATTGTGGCTTTAGACTCTCCAAATCTATTTAACAGTCTAACGCTGATTGAATTATAAAATGTAAAATTTTGAAGAAAGAACAATTTGACATGGTTTAACATTTGATGACTAATAACCTTAACCCTGATACTTCTTTCTGACATTTTGAAATTTATGGAATGAAATGACGATGAAGGCTCATGATATTGATGTGTTTTGGGTCGTGATGTGTTATTTGTTTTTCTTACAAATAATAGTTCTAATTTAGTGATATATGTGACTATATATAGGTAAAAGTAAGTTAACAGACAACTTTACAACTTGCTACATACTTCATGAACTTCTTACGGACATGTTTGAATGCAGTGACGTCTTTGTCGATCGTGCAATTGATTTCCGCCATTTTGTCATCAGCACACGATAAGAGTGATTTTGAATTGACCTATTTATTGAATAGGTTTATCTAAAATGCACCTATTAACATTATAAATCTACTTATGCACTAGATTTTTATACTTGAATCGATGATCTTGAAAAGGGGGTTCTTTATTGTGAAATTGTCTGACCTCGGACGTTAATAACCTCTCTAATGATAATGAATGTTATCCCAAACACGTTTGTTCTTGTATTTACAGAATGGCAACTCTATTGAATAAATTCAGAATAGAATACACAAGTATAACAGTAATACCCGATTTAAAACGAAAACCAAAACGTAACAGGTAATAATTCAAATATACAGAGTCATTTTATATGTATGATGAACAATTACAGATACTTTTTCTTCACCTTAACTCTGGAAGGGCACCGTGTGACTATCCGATATCATTTTTCTCCTTTATATTATACCCTACAAGTATGGGCCAACGGCGATATAGAGTGCACTGGGCATTGTACAAATTTGCATTTTATTTTTATGGAATGAAACTCGAAATTTAAATAGTAGGCCATAACGTTTTACATACGCTTCAAGGAAAGTAATCCTATATAGTTTTATTTGACCACTGAGGCTAGTTATGAACATTTTTAAAGTAATTTGAAGCATTGCACATTGGTCTTATAAATACCTCTCATTGTAAGAGAATTTAGCACAAAGCCATTGACTACTGCACGATTCGATCCAGCTTGACTGCTCATGCTAGTTTTATTCCGTCCGTTCTTTCCTCCCCTCTCACAAACCGTTCCTTTATTACGCATAGCTCTGTACTCCTTCATTTTCCCCCATATTATTCTTAAATCACTGTCGTTTCATTCCTATTGCCTACTGATCTACTGCCTGTAACTGTTCTTTGCACTCTATACGTTCGTCTCTTAACACCTCGGAACATTTTGAATCGCTACCTAATATGGATGCAATGCTACTCAAAATTTGTGTGACTGATTGCTTATAATTATTCATCTAAATTCAACCTTGTTTTATTTACTCTGTCTAATATTCTCTTACAGCTATAAAGAATTTGAGTCAATGATATCTAGATGGAGACTAGGTAATGATGAAAGTGGTTATGATTACCCTTGGAAGATAGCTGATAGTGACCTAGTCGCTCACAAACAGAAGGTAAGCATTCACCCATTTACCTAGTCCGAAACATGATAACTCTATCCCCAGGCTCTGATAACTATTATTTGGACTGAGTTAAAAAAAAACTTAGCTTCAAGACTTAGGATATGCACCTTCTCGGTATATAATCGGTAAAAGAAACAAAATCATGGTAGACGAAACTTAATATGAATTATTTTTCAGACTTACATGCAAATAAAACTAAGAGAGAAGCTTCTAGAACATTCATCAAAAGCCTCATTAATAGTCTTGTAAGTATACCTTTAAACTTAATTTTAAACTTAAAGTTGTTGAATTAATATATCTTGATATATTACAGCGAATATTAAAGAAAAAAATTAATAAGATCGCAGAATAAAACTGAATATAGCACTGTTACTTCTTTCACAATCCTATATGATTTTATGTAATTTTGTATAAATGAATGCACGATCCTCGTACTTGAGATCAAATATACATCGACCTATTGCTTGTGTTAGCAATTCAATTCCAAGTATTATCGAGCTAATGTATCGAATCGAGTATAACTAATTATAGACATGTGATTTCAATATTGTCCGTATTTCATCTAAAGTATCTCATATTTCAGGACATTACCTGTACCAAGGAAGGTATCCTGTCCAGCAGGATTATATATGGCATGGTTAGAAATGTTAACAAATAACCTTCCACCCACCTTATTACTGCGAGGCAATCAACAAAGTGTTTTAACCTATTTCTCTTAATTTGATACATTGATTAACAATCTTTATGATAACCAAACGTCATTTCTGTCATTCTGATTTATACTCCTGTATTTATTTTTTACTTGAGGTAAGACCAATCTGTAATTAAAATCAAATGCAATCCATTATAAATTTTAAGTAATAACATATAATTTGTAATCAAATATAGTTTCAATTACGAATAATATAACATTTCCACATCTAAAGTGATTAAGTTATATATAAAATCAGGTTCTAAATAAAGAAACAGGTTGTAAATGTTTAGTAAAGTTTGTAAATTTTATATTTCATTTTGTAAATTGTTAAGTAAATGTTAAAAACTCAATTACTATTTGAAAAAAAGTTGTCAATGGTAACTTCAACTTCAATCTCACCTAAAGGTTTACTAATAAATTCATATAACTCGTTTAAGAAACTGTGCCCTTTCCCTTGTCACTGTATTATCTTGTAGCCTAAATAAGTAAATTAAGTCACATGTTAATTTGCTAATAATACTCACCTTATGTATACTCACTGAAGTTGAAATAAATCAGATAGAAACATGTTTTATCACCCAACACTTTTAACCCAGTACACTGCCACTGTCTGATAACTTTCACCACTATTAAAACTCATTGTATATAATAGGTTTTGTGTAATGATAGTGTAAATAAATTGGTTTTTTAATCTCATCTCAATTATTTATTAATTCCAAAGTAATTATTCATAATGAAAAAAAAAAGTGTATTCCTTTTACTTCTTTTGTTTTGCAATGTGCCTTTAAAAGGTTTTTGAAAGCCCTAATGCCGCTGAACCTTTACTCTTTGAAGATTAAGTGGGATATCTTTGATTATCACACAGGGCTACATAATAGTACCTTAAAAGTGTTGATATCTAAAAGGGGGTATATGAGATTTGAAAATATATCAAGATACATGTATGCGAATCAACTT
Organism: Nipponacmea schrenckii; assembly: GCA_030562195.1. Taxonomy (NCBI): domain Eukaryota; kingdom Metazoa; phylum Mollusca; class Gastropoda; family Lottiidae; genus Nipponacmea; species Nipponacmea schrenckii. The sequence continues at coordinate 4,756,927 of CM060200.1, forward strand.
GCTCCTACAGTGCTATTTTAGGTAGACTTTTACAAGAAATATTGGTTGTTTCATAATCACTGTTATACCCATATTTTTTATTTCGTCACGGGGTCAGAATGTTACTATGTTAAGTTGTCAATAATGGTCCGTCTTTCTCGATACGTTACAGATCGAATATCACTTGATGGACATGCTATTAAAATATGTTGTTCGTTTAATGCTGGAGACAATGACATATCGTTGGTCAAAAGGTCGAGATAAAGTATTGCGTAAAACTCCATCTTACATATATCCAGAACCTATCGAGGACATATTAGACCTAATTTAGTTTATTGCCTTTCAATAATATATAAACAACACTTAACATAATCGAGTGTTATTTGTGACCTCTTATTCTGCTTTTCAATATTTCAGATCAATCACATTTATTTGTATTAACTAAATTAACTTGCATTTGTAAAGTGTATAAAGACCAACGTTTGCTTGTAGGACATTTTACGTGGGTGGTTTGTGAGATGAAATTGAAACGGGGGTTTCTCTGCAGTCAATTGACTTAACATACAATGTGCAACGATGGACAATTAAAATAGTGACATTGACCTAATCTTTAGGGATTTGCAATTGTCAAGGCAAGGGTCTGGGCATCCCATTTGAACACTTAGAAGCCTTTTTATGTCAGTTCACCAATATATGCACATAACGAGCAGCGCATACGAAGTGGCTCAACCACAAGAGTGGTTCCCATGGAAGACCCTGCCCGGGAATTTACCTTCATCAATGCGCTCTGAGTTCACTCTGTAAGTTAATTTAATGCCCTTAAATGTAACTTCAGTCTGCTAATTCCAGGGGTCGGGATATTCTTAGGCAATGGTTCAACCAGTTCTATGGTTATTCCGCCACTGCCTATGGCTGAAACAAGCTAGGTTATGCCCAATTCAGAGCGGATGATGTTTGAAGGAAAGGAAAAATAATCTTTTAAAATAATTAACACGGTGAAATCAAACGATTCATCTTAAATACCATTGTCATTATGAAAGAAACTTATATTTAACTATCCAACGTTATTGATTAGTTTTAAGGTATGAATTAGAGATTAAAATGAAACGCTCGCTTTTAAACTGTAAACTGTTGATTTTATGAATAACTAATTGATATGTAGTTTTAAACAAATATTAAAGTTTTAAAGTAAAAAAAGTGAATTGACATTTAAATATTGTGGTAATTATACAATGATATTGAATGAGTGAAGAACTATGTCCTGTATTAATAGGTTGTCTTACCAACACCTATTCACCCCTTCCCTTCCCCAAAATTTCACACATAGACCATCTTACACTTTTAGTCTAAACGCATACAAGGAATTTTTTAGATTCCGACTGCACCAATCGGACGCAGTGCAATGATTCGTTTGATGATCATGGAATACCCGCTTAGGGTAAGGTGTTGTTACATATTGTACTACTTAATATCCCAGCTATAGGCTAGTATTGAATATACTCAATTCACTGCCATTATTTAACATTTGAACATTCAATCATTGTACGACATGCTATGAAGGTCTGGATATACCTCCTCCCCCAGTCATAGACATGTGCGTCCGTACTTTTGACACATTTCGCGAATTTAACGATTTAAAATCAACATATATTATCAATCAATCCGTCGGTATTATATGATTTATTAACAAGTGAAGTCTTTATTTAAACTGATAAGTCAATAATCCACATTTGCAATCATTCTTTCCTTCCAATTGGATATTAGTTGATTTCCGAGTAAAAGTGGTCTGCTGTTTGTGCTATCTCGAATTTATGCCTCATCATATACCTCTACTACCTTAGATACGTTTCAAGGTTCCCAAAGCAAGTTAAAACCGTTTGTAGCTGATAACAGTATCATAACGTTAGGACGATTGTATGGTACACAGAACAGCATGATACCAAGGTGAACATCTCTTTGTTATGTTGTTTTTTTAAAATCGTTTTGACGACTGGGATATTGGACAACTTAAATTAGTAATTATGAAATCCAAACAAATTGTGTTTTAAATAATATCTAAGAAATATCTAAAAGTGAAAAAGTGCTTTGACGCGACGTGGATAACTATTAATAATTTTTACAATGAGTATCTATAGGAAAGTAGCACTCAAATTGCGAATCCACAATGAGCTTGCAAGAGATGTGTTAGCAGAATTTCTTGGAACATTTGTCCTGGTGGTGAGTAATTTCTTTTAATTAACTTATAGTTGCCAGTTCGCTTCTTACAGATAAACTCTCAAGAAAAACCTGTGTTTAGTCAAATTTTTCAACCTAAAATATGCTGATCATGGACCTGTTTTCATTAGGTTTTTTTTATTAACGGGTGTCTTCGAACCTTACAGTTATTACTGAATGTATATGGAGTGAAACATTTTTGCAAAATTGAATGTAGCACATGCAAAATGTTCAAAAAGTCGACAAATTGATTTTTTGAGCGTTTTTTGCTTGTGTTTTTGTTTTGTTTTTTTTTCGTTTTTGTTTCATTACTTCCGGTTTTCACAAAATTAAAGATTAAACCTCCGGTGGACCCACTTCCACTTTATTTCATATATACGTAGATATCGTTATTGCTAAAAAGAAGAAATTTGATAGTTTAGCCGCCATCTTGATTTATCTGAAACTCACCAAATTTTATTCAGAGAAAAATATTTCGATTATAAGTGTCAAATAAAAGAATATAAACATCAGTGAAAAAAATATGTTGGAAGCCGATTTTTGAAGTACAATCTTGCCTTTTTGAAATTTCGATTATATTTTGTCATTTTTAAAAATCTTTTTAAACGTATCATGCACAGTGTATATTAACGTTGACCAGTGTGAAATAACAATGAGAAACATTGTTTATGCTTATAATAAAAAAAAAAGAATCTGTATATGACAGGAAAAGTGGTATTCTTTGCTAATGATGTGTTGCAGTTATGTGTTTTAAGAACTCTGTATTATTGACAAACAGTCCATTTTCAGAAATGTAATACATGTAACAAAAATTATATACTGCATATCATTAAATTGTTCTGTAGACATTAAAACCAGGTCTTTTCATGGACTTTTAACATTGATGTTCCCTTTCTAACTACATCTATCTATATGAATGTAAATTGCACCTATTCAAACAACAACCGAGTTTAAGATATTAACAACATAACCGAGATCGGTTCCAGTATTCCAGAATAATTGGATCGTGTACTGCTACAAAAAAAAAAAAAAAAAAAAAAAAAATCTATATGTGGATGAGAACATTCGACACTCAAAAGGGAAATACATTCTAATAATAAACTATATTATTTTTAAGTACACTTTTTAAATGTGTTAGAATTTGATCATTGAGACTAGTGAAATCTAAAAGAAACACAATGGATATAGATTCTAATGCAATGGATCAGAAAACCATGATAATGTCTGAAGCACGTGATTCTAATGAATTTTGCGTTTTCCTATTTTTTTTTTTTTTTTTTTTGGCTGCTGCTAGAAGCAATATCAGCTCCAGTTTCATATAATGAACTACCTCCCTTCAAAGCATCATGAAAACAGATGTTTTTTTCATTTTTTCTATCGTCAGTCAGTAAAAATTGAGATTAAAAATATAGGTCGTATCTTTCTTCACTGTTTTACTATTAGGAGGGGTGCTTTTTGGTTCAAAATAGTAATAGTCATTATCATTATTATCATTATTGATATTTTGGTAAACCGTTGATAACTGTGACAGTTTATTGATAAGATACACTTTAATTTGTTCAGTAAACTCACCGTCCATCCTAGGTGGGCGTTATAATATGTAGGTTAGGAAAAGATTATTTAAGGTTAAAATATATTAATCGTGGCACTTGTGGACTCAGTCCACCAATTCATTTGCCATCTGTTTCAATGTTTAATCACGAAATTCAACCTTCCATAACTTTTTCCAGAAATCTCGTTGAAAACTTTCCTATATGTCACATGAAAATTTTGAACTAAACAAAATAAAAATAAACCACTACATTTTATCAACATCCACTTGACTGTCACTGCACACAAAACCACTATTTCTAGAAATAACCTTCCGCCAATTAAATTTCTCATTATCTCAGAAATTCTGAAAGAAAATGCATTCAGACATTAAATTTCAAATCTAGGCCAAAAATTAGTCCAAAATGGGCATGCAAATTTCTAAAAATAGAGCGGATACAATCATTAGCATAAAATGTTTTTGTGGTCAGAGTCCTATTGTGTATTTTTAAGTTGTTCATTACAAATTACCAGTTACAGTTTTTAAATTTTTTTAATTCATGCAAGTCTTAACCGAAACGTATAACAAGTCCTCTTGACCATATATATAAGAAATCGGAAAGATAAAGACACATTTGAAGAAGATTGTCTACCAAGTGGACTGTAGACCAAATTTATTATGTCCTATATCAATATGAATAACGTTTTAACCAACCAATATGCCACAGGTATTACGAGTCAGAAACCTCCATGTAGTCAAGATCATACATTATCAATTCACACTGTAACAGCTGATGTGTCCATACAACTTTTAAACTTTACGACATAAACCATAAACTTCCCTTCTTTTTTTGATATAAGTTAATGCATCACAATAACAAGACTTTATTGCAAGAGTTTTGTATCTTATCTTTATATAAAATATATATATTTGGAATCGTGATGTCAAAACGTGTATATAACGTCATAATATTAAGTGACAAAATTAGGACAAGAAATGAATAAAGACTTCCTTGGATTACCTAGCTGAACTGCTTAGGCCAATGAATTAAAGCTATTATTTGTCATGTTTATTCACTGGATGATTATTTACTTAATGAAAACAATTACTGTTAGAAACTCCAGACACACCGGAAGTTCTAAGAAGAATGTGGAAAAGATAATCTCAACAAACATATTAACACTGAAACTATAGTCATTAAAGCTAAAATGTCTTCTAAAATTGGTGAGTTTTAAGAATACTGCCTTTTATATCCAAAATTGTGCGATTAGATTGATCGAATTCGTTCAGGTGATTTCGTTTTGTTGCTTTAGATATTGTTTAATTTGTTTTTAAAAACAAAAGTATAATGTAAGACATTGGGCGACCTATAATTTGAATGTTGTTCATATCCTTTTTGATTGTATATAGTTATTAAACGTTTAGTGCATCATTAAATCAATAAGCTTTTAAAAAACAAAAAGTGTTTTTTAAAGGTTACGGGAACAATTCATCGCATGCCTTTCCGCTGATCGCATTAAAGCTTTACTTAATAAATTCACAACCTTAGTTTATTATTCACGGCGATGGAGATCTCTTTGTTATAAAATAGACTAATAAATGCACGAAGGTATTAACCAATGAAAAGAAAAGATATTCGTCTTTAACCAATTAAAGTTCTTGCCATTCAACATCTTCATCATTTAAATAGTCAACTATTAATATCTACCTCGTTATTCCTTTAAACAGAGCTTAGCAGAGATTTCTTAAATTTGGATTTTCGCAAGGAGAATACATTTCTCTATATCTTTTTAACTTGGTGATCAGTGACCTCTGTCACACAGTAAGTTACAATGGGCGTAGTGAAGAAAGTTGCCGACTATTTGCGAGTTGAAAATCAACTTGCAAAAGATATGTTAGCAGAATTTTATGGAACTTTTGTTTTAGTGGTGAGTAAGGATTGATGTACTTAGATTCTGTTTTTAGAGCTTCAAGCAATATACTCGATTGCTTTAACGTATGAACGGATATCAAAAAATATATGCCTAAAAATGTTTTGTGTTTTCATCATCTCGCGATTATAAGTTATTGTAAGGTTAATTTTCGCTTCACATAGTTTGATGCGAAAACATAAAAGGAAGGAATCTGATTTTACAGAGATTTTGGCATCTATTTATGATACTAAAAATGCACACAATCGGTAATGGTGTTTATTTTGGGATTATGTTAACTCTATTTGGCATCATGATACATCGTATCGAATATAGTTCTCATTAACAACAATAATAAAGATGTTGTTTTTCAATTAAATATGTGAAACAGAGGTAAAGAAAACAATACTTGTCAACTTCAATGTCAGTTATTTTGATTTTTAATGTGCTGCGAGACAATTTGTTTCATATTAGAACATCACAATGAGCATTAAGGAACACATAACTTATTGTTCGAGTCAACTGTACAGTTTAACCTGTCTCAGTATAAATATCAAAGTTGGGATATATTTAGTTTTGACTATCATTAACCAAAAAAAAACCATAAAAATATGCTACATTTCTTACCGATTTTAAATTTTGGCGAATACAATCGACATGGAAACGGCATCGAGACTTGTATCAGGTGTCCTAAGGGTATTCGCATAATTTGTATCTCAATTATTACTATAGTATTAAAATTCAATAAACTTTTTGGAATAGGATAATCGACAATTTCTTTGTAATCATTAGGGCATGTTTTTGAACATGAACATGATGATACTTATTTGTTTCTGTTCCTTTCTCAATTACGGTTTCTACGATTAGCGAATATTGATGCGTTAACATGGAAATATCGTCTGTATAAATTTTATTTTCGTTAATTTTTTTTTTCGTAAAAATGCCTTGACAATTACAGGAACTCAACTTTAATAATGGTGATTAAGCCTGTGTTATCAATAGCACATGACGATTAAATCATTATTTGAGTCAACTGTTTAGTACCTGCCTTATTCGAGTTTATTAAAAATTTGGCCTTGTATAATAGATGTTCACTATGATGCATACAAACTTTAAATCACTCGAAGACACGATTTTTCTTTGTTTTAAGTTCGTGTTCACCCAGTTAAATTTAATAACGTGAAGATATCACTTGTTAACAGCTTAAAAAATATTATTTTTTTGTGAATTCTTATTGTAACATTTAATGTAATGTCCTTTTTTTTCAGTTCGATTTTTGTCTTTATATAAAACGCAATTAATATACTTTATGTTTACCCTTAACTGGAAAAAAGATCATTCTTTTCAGCTCTATTAAATTCCGATGTAAATGAGTATGTTATTTGAGGTGTTAGAGTAAAAAGGTGTCAGCGATGTGCGTTAGTTACTCTATGCAATTGTTGACTTATGACGACAGTAAAATAAAAGGGTGGAGGGGGGGGGGTGATGGGGGATATGTCATAAAAAATGTTTCAAGTTATTTCGATTAACTCGATTAACTTCGTTACATAACTTTCTCCGTTGTCATTGTTTAAAAATTTGTCCCACATAAATACGAAAGAATTTGAACATCATCTCACAAAAATCGTTATCGTTATTTGCAGTATAGATTTATAAACAGTTTCAATTGTAATTTGTGATAGTACCATAAAACCAGAATTTCGGGTAGACTCTTGCCATTAAAGTAAAATTTACGAGAAGAGATATGATATTATGATGATTATACATACTTGAGGTTTCAACATAAATTGATTGTGTACTTATTGAGACAACGAAATATATATTATGATATACAATCAGAATATAAAGTTAATGTTTGTTTTTATCAAGAGTAAAATATTTGAAACTGTCCATGTCTCTTGTTTACGATTTGACCATATTTAGATACGACTATAACGTGAACAGCTAACTATGAGCTCTCATTGGGAGTTGTTAAATCCAGTCTAAGGATGGAATGTAGTGCTTCAGATAGTTTATACGATCATGTAAAATCGGTTCGGTTACATATTCATTTTTGACTTCACATTTCACATTTCTTACAGCCTTTTTGGGCCTAATAGTTCGAATAGCGAATATATTTCTTCTCAAGTGATTGCATACAAACCTTTACGACTTACTTTATATTTCAATATGTATCCAATTCTATTTACAGTCGTTTGCTATTGGTGCCAGTTGTCAGTATGTATTAACCAGACAGACTTTAGCTAGTTTTCTTACTTTGAATTTTGCCAATGGATTAGGTTTAGTATTTGGTATTTACACTGCTGGCGGTATTTCAGGTGAGTATTAATATAATTGTTTCAGTGTATAAGGACAGGTACAGTTTTTGCAGAATGGACAAGTACAAAATGTTTATTCTAGTATTTGTTTTAAGTATTTAAAAAGCAACTCATATATTTTCAGGTGCCTCACTGAACCCCGCTGCCACAATCGCTTTATGTATGCATGGTTTAATAGAATGGTATAAATGGCCATTTTATACGATAGCAGAATTAGCAGGAGCATTCTTGGCTGCAGCTGTTCAGTATGGTGTAAATTATGGTAAGAACGAATTTTCCATAACTATAATTAGGTTTTGTGTTTCATCAAAGGCCGAAACAGTAGTACCTCAGTTCTGGAAATTTTTCGCTCAAATGTCAAGCATGACGTTACCAATAACCATAGGGTCAATAAGGTGTAGAAAGGCAGTGCAGCAATATCAGTTACAAGTCAGTTACAATAATATTGTTCATCTTCATGTGATCATTGTAGATATGTTAAATGCTTATGACGGTGGTAACAGAACGACAGTTGGGCCAACAGCAACAGCCTATGTATTTTCTACATTTCCAAATCCAGAGGTTTCCACTTTAAACTGCTTCTTTGATCAGGTATGTTTAGGACAGGATGTATCACAATGTATCGGTTGTAACGGTTTACATTCAGGACAGGATGTATCACAATGTATCGGTTGTAACGGTTTACAGGACTGGTAAATGATGGCAATAGTAATAGATGATGGCAGATTGCTTCCTCTTTCTTTGTTAGTCTGTAAACCAAGCTTTGGCAAATACGATTGAATACTACTCAGTTCATTCTTTTGATACGCTATGTCGTGTGTTTTTCTGATATATTGAAAGTGATGCACGTTCTCTTTTGTAGGTGTGGGGTACCTTTGTTCTTCTAGCATGTACATTCGCGATAGTTGATAAAAGAAACTTTATGCCTATAGATAAAGGTTTATTACCATTATCGTTGGGATCCATTGTATTTGCAATTGGTACTTGTTGGGCTGGAAATTGTGGGTATGCTTTAAATCCTGCAAGAGATTTAGGGCCACGTATTTTTACTGCAATCGCTGGCTGGGGAATAGAACCATTCAGGTAAGTGAAACGAGTAAACTAGCGTACTGTGGTTGATTAATAATAAACCACAGTTATACCATAGAACTGTGATTTATTATTTTCCCAAAATATGCTTACTTACGGTTTTGATGGAATTCCACAAAATGCTAAAGAACCCGTTTCGTGTTAACTGAAAGAAATTTTTTTTTATCTCCATAACATATTTGAGGCGCTGCTTACCTGCAGGTTGTGTTCATCATTCATATTATAGATTCAATTTATGACTCGAAGAGAGTCAGCTCCAAAAAACTCTTGTCTTTAATTTCTGACCGTATATAAGTCGGCTGCAGCCAAGGTGCTTTAATAGACTATTAAAGCTCCTTGGTTGTAGCCACACAATATCTCTGAGAGCCCGGTAAAGTTTGACCAAGATATACGCAAAATCCTAACATTAGATATGAATGTTCATTTAAGCTTAATTTTGCCAAGTATAAATCAACATTATTTTAATGTATGTGATTAAAAGTTTTATGTTTTGAATTATTATGTATTGTAGTCACAGAAATTACAACTGGTTTTGGGTGCCAATAGCCGGTCCGTGTGTAGGGGCTATACTCGCCTACTTTGTATACATGTTGTTCATTGAGTTACATTGGGAACCAGAAGATGAAGAAGAAGCAGCAAAAATAGAATCAATTAATGTTAATAATCATCATGAAAAATTCCATAATCATGAAATGCAAGGGTTGAATAATCCTGCTTTCGTTGGATCTGAAGGTAAGCACAGTTTCACTCAACCTTATTCTAATATACCTAGTCGTTTGTTCTTATGCTAATTTTGCTTTATGTAACAAACAATTGCCAAGTTACAGATAGTGGGCATGAGCTTCGAGCCAACCACACCGGCTACAGTATTTATAATGTAAAGGGGTTCAAATTGAATAGGAGTTTTCGGACTTGGACATTAGATTCGATTTTGAGAGGTTTTTCTTTACTTTATTCTTTACTTACTGTCAAAAATAAAAAGTGGGCATATTGTGATTTGCTATATATTATTCCCTTTTCCATCATTTACATTTTCATGACATTCAATCTTTACTTTCAGAATTTGCATTAAAAAACAGACATTATGAAGTTTCAACAATCGCGACCAAAATGTAAAGTTGCTGTATACGTGGATGCATATGTTTATTGACTAAAGTTAAAATTATCTAATACTGCTAGTGGATATTGTTTTTCTGGGGATATATTAGTTAAGAATATTGAAGAAGGCTATCGAAATAGGGGTATTTATTACAATCTGATTGCTCTATGCGTTGTCGTGTCTTGTTTATGTCATACCTAGCGGCAGGGTTTTTCTGAATGCTGTTATTTATGATGCTTACACACATTAAACGACCTTCATAAAACTTTTTTTTGTAAATTCGATAAAATTTTAACATTTTGAATTAACAAAAATCCAATCAAAGGAATTCTCTCTTCATAAATCCCCATTCCGTCAATTCCATTAGATAATGACAAAGCTATATCGAAACACGTCAATAAAAAGCATTGCCATGAAAATAAACGAATCTCTATATTGGGTATTTATCAATTCCTAATTTATGATAATAATAATAGTAATAACAATAAGGTAACCTTTAAACATTGTTGATTTGTCATTTCGACTGCTTTTTAATCATTTTTAATTATTCATTTTAATTGTTGATTGAATACAAGGATCATTACATTACATATATAATGTACAGTAGAATAAGCTACATTTTACATTAAAATGACGTTTATTATTATTCAATTTATTGACTAACATCGTAATGACTATGGAATTGTATAAATATATTCAACTATATGCTCAGTTAGTATAGCATATCATTGTGCACCAGTAATCTTTTAATCAGGAAAGATGTTGTGATATTTCTTTGCCGAAAAAAAAAATCACAATTTAATATCAAAGATGTATATATATCTCATATCATTATATTATATGTTTTCAAATTTTTATTTATATCATTGTGTATAAAATAATATTAAATATGTTTATGTGATTCTTATACATTATTTCAAGTTCTTTTAAATATTATCTGTGCGCATATGAGCGTTGATCTGTATCTGTAGACGAAGTTTTGTTTGAATTAAATGCAAATGAACGAAACCCTTCACTCCTCCCCCAGATAAAAACAAAGTTAAAATCAAGTTTCTAAATCCTCAAAATGCATCTCAGACCAACTGAAATCTGTTGGTTCCTGGGGCGTCCCCAGTTTATACGGCCTCGTTCCGAATTCGACGAAGCCAGGTCTTATTTAATTTTGGCAGAAATCTGTGAAATGCATTACAATACATGATTTGTTTTTCCTTCACTTGCTTGTATGAAATATTATAATTACTGTTAGTCTGACTTATTAATGGTCATTGCCAATTATTAACGCTATCGCTTGCTGAAAGTCAAACGGTTGTAACTTTTTGACATGAGTGCCTACATAAGAGTTCCTGATAAAGGGCCATTATTCAAGGGAAGTAAATCCCTTAATTACTATTGACAACAGTAATTCACTCAATATGTCACATGAAAGACTGGTCAATGCTTGGTTTCTGTACAAAATTCCAATGAAAGAATGACAATGAAAATCAAAATAAAAGAAAACATCTGCTGGACTGTCACTTAACACAAAAACACTATTTTTTAGAAATAAAATAAAATTTCTCATTACTTCAGAAATAATGAAAGAAAATCTAATCAATTTCAAAATCTAGACCAAAAATTAGTCAAAAATGGACATGCAAAAAACACAAAAGGAAGGGAGAAAAGGATTTCTAAAAAAAAACCTCGTAAACAATTATTATCATGAACTGTTTTACTGCACTGAAACACTGAGACACTATATTCAGGCAGTCAAGTGGTCATGAAATTTGAAATGAAATGATATTAGTAATAATTTTACGCCCATACAATTTTTCATATCAGTCATGCATGAACATATTGTAACCATGATAATAAAAAAAAATTTAAAGTTTAAAGATTGGTTAGTCAAGGGAAGTAACCAGTTTTTTTTAAAAAAGTTTAATAACAAAATCACTAAAGCAATAAACAATTACTGTCCATAAAGTACGACTTTTCATGTCTGCCCTTCGACCGGTATATGGGATATGGATAATGGATATGGACAAACGACAGCAGACAGCAGACGTCTATCTCCCAGAAGTCTAACAAGAGTTATAACTTAAGACAGAAGCAAAAGATAGCATATCTATGTGCATCGCTCCTTTATTACTGTGACCATAATGTCTTGTGTCCATATTACTGTATCTTGTTCGCTATAAGTATGACCAAAATACCTTGTATCCGAATTCCTGAGACAAAAATACATTTTTTCCTGTATAACTGTGGCAAGAATACCTTGTTCCAGTATAAATGCGAACATTATTCCTTGTGCCCGTAATACTGTGACTAGTTTACCTTGTGTGTAAGCTGTTACTCGAATACCTTGTTCCCGTATTACTGTGACCAAAATACCTTGTGACTCTTGTAAAGGACACCGATCAGAGATGGTAATACAGGCTTAAAATACAGTTTATTCACAAACAAATCTGACATTAAACCATTAGAATTTAAACCAAATAGGCGTATAGTTTGATAGATAAAATAAATCCTTAAATGAATATATATTATCAAATACATTTAATCATTTAACATTTTAGGATAAACGTTTAGTAAATAACCTTACCCCAATTCCAGGGAGATTTGACGATACACACTAAATCCACCAACTTCTAATATCTCTTTCCTTTTTGAAAAGCTAACTGCTATTTATTGAAACCGTCTTCATTAGCCCATAAGGTGCAGAAGAGTAGGACGTAAAACTCCATTTCATTTCATTTTTTATTGAAAGCATGAAACAAACTAACTAGCCGAACTGCCACCTATAGAATAAAAAGCTTTCAAACTGAAATGTGCTTAATGATTAGTGATACCAATTACCCTTTTAACTCTAGCAGACGACATAACATGCAAAAAGCAAACATAACATACACCAACTGAGCGACGATAATTAACACTCTAGTGAATATAACACAACTACTCCCACTATTACTGTGACCCTAATACCGCCCGTATTATTGTGACCATTATATACATTGTGTCCGTATTACTGTGACCATCATACCTTGTGTATAATGAGTATAGTTAGTCACTATATACTCCTAGCATGTGCCCATATTAATGTGACGACCATAATACCTTGTACCCCTATCACTGTGGACATTATTACTTGTGCCTGTAATACTTGGACAAATATACCTTGTGCCTTATTACTGATACCTTTTCCCTAAAACTGTAACTAAAATAGCTTATGCCCGTATTACTGTGACCATTATTCCTCATGCTCGTATTACTACTGTGATTATTACACCCTGTGCCTGTATAACTCTCACAATTGTACCTTGTTCCCTTATAACAATAACCCTTAAACTTTGTGCCTGTTTTATTGTGACCAATTTACCCGATGCCCGTATTACTTCGACCATAATGTTTCCTCATCCAAGATTTATTGCAGGATGAGGTTCATTCTTATAATGAGCCTGAGGGTCAAGAGGGTATAACATTGCACTTGTTTCTGTAAAGAGGCAAGTAATAAACATCTCAATTCAAAGAGGTTAAAACATAACCCTGACCCCATAGTAGCTGGGACATAAATATCCAGCGCACGTGCATCTCGTCCTATTTTGAAGAGTATTTGTGACGTAATTATATCGGGTAGGGACAAACCTATTAATTCCGCGGGAGGGTAATGTTATACCCTCTTGACCCTCAGGCTCATTATAAGAATGAACCTCATCCTGCAATAAATCTTGGATGAGGAAACATTCTTTTACACTCGCCTTCGGCTACGGCGAGGGTATAACATTGCATATTCAAAGAACGTCACAAATTACAACACACAAAGTTGTTTCAAATACACACAAAGTTTATTTCAATCAATATTTTTTGACAATATAATATATCACTTTTTATTTCTTATTTCCGTAGAACTGATCTTTGAAAAACTGTACCTTTATCGACTTCTTGTTCTTTATAATAATATTTAAAAAAGGTTTTTGCGGTTGACCAATTAGCTGTACTTAAAATAGTTTTCATAGGAACTCCTGATCCGAAGGCTTTCGAAGTGCAAGCACTCTGGAAAGATGTGCTGTGAACATATTGGCATTTATACCGGATTTGAACAAAACGTCCTTTAGCCATCGAGCGATGGTACATGATGTAACATTTCTATAAGTTTTAAATGAAACAAACATTTTATAAGACTTTCTCAGTTTAGAAGTTCGTTTTAGATATGCTTTTAGGGTAGTTAATACACATAATCGGGGATCCTTATATTTGAACAAGGTTAATTTTTGTTGTGATGAATTCCGCTTTGTCGTTTTTAAAACTTCATTAATGTGAAAAATAATTCTATCTTCAAAGCTAGACATAAATATTATGTCCAAAGAGCCAAGTGTCTGTGCTCTCGCCGCTGTCGTAAGAGCGACCAGGGCTACATGTTTCAATGTAAGATCCTTTAATGAAAGATCTGTCAGAGGATAAAGAGTTTCAACATATCTCAACACTTTTGAAACATCCCACGGGTGTTTATCTCCAGTCGGCGATGTGAGTAGATCCATGTGTCTTGGGATCCTAGCAGGAAAAGATATCAATACTGAAATTAATAGAGGAAACCAGAGTTGAGTTTTCCACATAGGGGTTACAATAATAGCTCTGGGAACTTCATCCTCCAGAACTTTCATCAAAACGCGACCAATCAGGCAGAATGGTGGGAAAATGTATGGTTTGACGTGAGACAAAGAAACAGAAAAAGCGTCTACATATTTTTCGTCAGGATCAAAGGACCAGGAGAAGAATGTATCTGATTTCTTGTTTAATCGGGTAGCGAAGAGATCTATGTCAGTTTGGAAAAAATGATTACAAATTCTTGCAAATATAGCTTTCTTCAAAGACCATTCGCCAGCAAACGAAAAATTCCTACTCAGTTTGTCAGCCCGAACGTTCTCTATCCCAGGAATAAATTGAGCAGATAGAAATATTTCTAGTGAGACACCAGGTCCATATCTGAACCGCCAATGAATCGAGTTCCAATGATGTCATACCACCCATATCATTAATATATGCAACTTTGGTTACATTATCTCATAAAACACCGATATGCAGTTCAGAAGAATTGTTTTCGAAGAAGGCCTTAACAGCAAATTTAACTGTCAAAAATTCCAGATAGTTGATGTGACAAGTGGATACTAGAGGTTTCCAAAGGCCACATGCATTGTTTCCTTGGAAAGATGCCCCCCAACCACTTTTAGAAGCATGTGTTTCTATCCAAAAATCAACCGGTTTCGACCTTATCGGCTTTCCATTTAATGTCTTAATATTATCTAACCACCACAAAATTTCGATTAATGATTTATCAGAAACATTCATTAACGCATCAAAATTTTTATTTGACAATCTTAAATTTGATATCTTATTTCTCTCTAAGTCTCTATAATGCATCGGAGCTACGAATACAGCATGAAAGGCATGAACTATGAGCCCAATTAAAGAAGAAAACTGTCTAATTGTAATACGTCTTTTATCTCTAATAAGCATACAAAGACAACATAGTTTTTCTATTTTTTCTTCGGTCAAATAGACTTTAAAGTCAACAGTGTTCAAGATAAGTCCGAAAAATTCAAGATTTTGTGAAGGTGTAGAAATTGACTTTTTCTCATTAATAGAATAACCCAATTTTGTTAATTCATTGGCAACATACCTAGTTTCTTGCCTACACTTATTCTTGTCTTGATTCATAATTAAAGAATCGTCTATATAATAACTACATCTGACGCCATGTTGTCGAAAATTAGCGTAAACCGGTTTCAGGATTTTTGTAAATATGCGCGGGGCTGACGATAGGCCAAATGGTAAAACAAGAAAGGAGTAAAGTATCCCTCTTCAAGAGGAACATAAATACTTTGTAAAATCTTTGTGAATTTTTATACTAAAATATGCGTCGCTCAGATCGATTTTTGCTAGAAAATCATTCTTTTGAATCAGATCTAAAACAAACTGTTTGAAATGAGCGTATTCGACAAAATTATTAAGATTTCTCAGATTTATAACCGGACGAAACGTACCCCCCTTTTAAGGTACAATAAATATATAAGATACAAATTGGTCAGGCGAAAATTCAACTCGCTTAATAGCGCCTTTCGCAATAAGAGAAGAAACCTCGTTATCAATATTTTCACAAAAATCAACAGAAAACTTAATTACGTTAAATATTGAATAGGCGGTGTGTAAAATTCTATTTTATAACCTTCAACCACATCTAGAATCCACTTGTTGGTTGTATAGGTTTTCCAGTACGGAAAATCAAATTGTCTCACCTGCGATACATTTACTGTGTCACTTGGAGGGTTCGATCTAGATTCTGTCCTCGACCTCGATTTCTTTGGCTCCGGTTTGGGTACCTCAACCTGTTCTGACGACCTCGATTGTAGTTGTGGTTGCTGTTGTATTTCATGCCCTGACCCCTTCCTTGGAATATCAGGTTGGCAAATCTTACGATATCGTTCAGCCAAATGGAGTTTTATTGTGTACCTTCGTTTTTGTGATATACTGTAAAAAGCATGTCATATAAGACTTATGGAGTTAGACAACAAACTTCTAGTTTTAACAGGGTCAATTGTTGGCGTAGGTTGTGTCAGTTGATCAGCTAAATCATAGATAGACAGACCTGTCGCTAGGCATTTTTGCACTTCCTGAAGAGCCAAGTCCTGTGCAAAACTTCCTATAGCTCCCCAAATATCCTTGTTAACTTTGGGAGAACACAAAAACTCACAATTTAAATTTCTTAAATTTCGTTTCAATATTTCAGAGATGATTTCAGTCTTATCTGACTTCACAGACACAGAAGCATTGATAGCTTTTGCTAAAGA
The DNA here is from genome assembly GCA_030562195.1 of Nipponacmea schrenckii. NCBI lineage: Eukaryota > Metazoa > Mollusca > Gastropoda > Lottiidae > Nipponacmea > Nipponacmea schrenckii. The sequence continues at coordinate 4,773,885 of CM060200.1, forward strand.
GGGGTTAACAGCGGGTCCCGTTTTCTCACCAGTATTAAGTTGTGGGATATCCCAGTCAATATACATCTCTGGACTATTGAGAGTTTTAAATCCAGATGCCTGTGGACAATCCATTGGCATTATATCATCAAAAACTTTGTTAAATGCTAACTGTGGATCAATTTCCTCAATCGAAAATTATTGTCATCCAAATTTTGTGAATAGTTTGCCATACTATCGTAATAGGGACTATCATAAGGTGAGCTAGTGATGGTAGCTGAAGGACGGCGTTGAACTGGATTTCTCTCTTGAGATACCCTATCAACGTTTGAAGCCAAATCGGTAACAACATTAGCAAGTGTCGATATACTAGTGAGAATATCGCTTATCCCAAGCTTTCCCTTTAAATCAGTAATATCATTAGAACTGAAAATGTCTTTGCATGGGCGTTTTACTACCTTCTTAGGACACTTTGGGGGTGGTAGTTTCCTTTTAAGACATTTAGTCCCACTCACTTCGACTTTTTGGGTCTGATTCTGTAACAATTCGGCCAAATCTGAATCAGATGGGAATGACAAAATGTCCAGATTTTAATCAGTATCCCCCATATTAGCTATTAATCAATAGAATAAATGTTTAAACAGACAACGTCTTGAATAAACAAAATAAATAAATTGCTAACAAATGATATTTAATAATACGTGTACTGAACAACGTTCTAGTACAAAATCTGGTTGAAAAACGAACAATAAGTATAGCACTTGAGCTAAAACATAATGAACTTACTACTTGCCTCTCAGAAAAAATATGACGAGATGCACGTGCGCTGGATATTTATGTCCCAGCTACTATGGGGTCAAGGTTATGTTTTAACCTCTTTGAATTGAGATGTTTAGTTTATTACTTGCCTCTTTACAGAAACAAGTGCAATGTTATACCCTCGCCGTAGCCGAAGGCGAGTGTAAAAGAATACCTTATGACCGTATTACTATACTGTGGCCATAATATCCTGTGCCTGTATAACTGTCATTAATATAGGCATACTTTGTTCCCTTATTAACATTACCCTTATATTTTGTACCCGTATTACTGTGTCCGTATAACTGTGACCATACTACCATGTGTCCGTGTCACTGTGACCATACTACCATGTGTCGGTGTCACTGTGACCATACTACCATGTGTCGGTGTAACTATGACCATAATACCTTGTGCCTGTATAACTGTGACAATACTTCCGGCGAAATGTACTTTTACGTTCATAAAACTATTTATATCACCTTTACGTAGCTTATGCAAGAAAGATATTCACATATTCCTGCAGTCAAGATGGTCCAGACTTATCTCATTTCTTCACTATTCAAGTCAAATTTAATCACTGTTGTTTTTTCACCATTCAAAGTTTTTATGATAAGTCAAGGTTTTGAATGGTTTGTGCGTCAGATGTAAAGGCTCTGTAATGTTGTAACAAACCGAATTTATCTTATGTATATTTGGGGTTTATGATTTGTGATCTGCACGATTGGTCTGTTGTTTTGTGTAATGAAACCCGAATTTTAATCGATTCTAACGTCGAGTTGATATATTTTACAGTATACAGTATTTTCTAGAGAAAGTATATAATATTCCTGCTAATTACTTAGATATTCTCTTTATGCTCGGGAATAATGAGCATTATAAAGAAAATAGCACATAAACTAAGAATTAAAAATGAACTTGCTAAAGATGTGTTAGCTGAGTTTTTTGGGACTTTTGTGCTTTGTGTAAGTATCCTAAGATAGTTTCTGTAATTTGTGAGTTACACGCAAGGAGTATATTCCTTGGTTAGATGTGTGCTCACTAGCGTAAACTCGATAGATTTCGATTTTTCAATATGGGGCGTGATGCAGATAGGAGGGGCAGTTAACTTCTAATTAAAACAGTACCTTCTGTATTATTAATGCCTAGTGATTGATCCATTTTTACTTCCCAGTCGTTTGCTATTGGTGCCAGTTGTCAGTATGTATTAACCAGACAGAAATTGGCCAGTTTTTTAACATTAAATTTAGCAAATGGTGTGGGCTTAGTGTTTGGTGTTTACACTGCAGGTGGTGTGTCCGGTAAGTTAGATCGTGGATATCCACTTAATGTGGTCATATATATATGAATAATAATACCTCATTTAAGTTCCTAAGTACCCTTTAGATTACAAATATAAAAATTTTAAAAAAAAAACGTAAAATTCCTTGAATCCGTTTAATAATTTGAAACTATTGTGCATGGTGGGTTTCTAATGCACAAGACATACATGGATACTAATGCGACGATAATCAGATTTTGTCATATGATTGTAGTTTTATGTTAAGCCAGAAGCAAGGGCTTTTTCGTGGATGTTATATCGCGTTCTGAAATTCTTTGATGTGCATGTAAACCATGGATATATCGACTAGATTATTGAAATCAAATAGTTGTATCAAACTTTCAGGGGCTTCTCTGAATCCAGCCACTACAATTGCACTGTGCCTTCATGGATTAGTAGATTGGTATAAATTTCCCTTTTATACGATAGCAGAACTGGCAGGAGGATTCTTAGCAGCCGCTGTTCAATATGGCGTAAATTATGGTATGATATTTCTAATTGCTAATCAGTTTAAGTAATTAGCGTAAGTGTAACCTTAGTGATGATCGACATCTTAGCTTGATCTAATACATGCTACTACATGTATTTCTAACAACCTCGGGTTATTCATGAGACTGAATTTTGAAAAGCTTGGTGTAACTCTTCCATTATACCTATTCTCAATGGTCATCTTATAAACCATATTATTGACATCGATGGACTTTTCTGAAAGAAATCGCTTCAGAGTCTCTTATATATATGGGAAAATCGTGTAGAATATAAATTATGGATACTTTCTTCCTTTCAAGATATGTTAAATGCTTATGATGGAGGAAATAGAACCACAGAAGGACCAAATGCAACAGCAGGCATATTCTCAACTTTCCCAAATCCAGACGTCTCGACATTAAATTGCCTCTTTGATCAGGTATGTTAGTTGTTTTGATAATATTACAGTTTTGTTCTTTTATTGGAGGGTTTCAGGTTAAAGCATGAAACCAAACTACATGTAATATCTTTAACCCCTTTAATCCGCTATTTTTATTTTACAGATTTGGGCCACATTTCTACTTATAGTTTGTGTATTCGCTGTTATTGATAAAAGAAACTTTATGCCAATAGACAAAGGGTTACTACCAATATCTTTAGGAACCATTGTGTTCGGTATTGGTTCTTGTTGGGCAGGAAATTGTGGATTTCCTCTCAATCCTGCTCGAGATTTGGGACCACGTTTATTCACTGCTATCGCTGGCTGGGGAATTGAGCCATTTAGGTAAGGTTTTCAAAATAAGTACTGAGGGTGGGTTCTCATTTTGCTGATCGCTAATGTTTTAGTATTTAACCTACTGAGGCATGATAATACTTTTTAAGTTATACTTTGTTCTGTCAGCAACTCCATCACCATACTGAACAGGATTTTGGGTATTATTGATACTGAGTGTATCGCGATACATGGTTTATGATAGTTGCGATAGTTGGTTTTGGCGTAATTGCCTTATCGGAGTAAATATTTCTCTCCTTACCAGACCCTACTCTCATGTTTTGGATTGAGAGTAACTGTTCAACTGGGACAATTTCAATTGGATTAACGTTTCCCTTCTATTATTTCAGTCATAGAAACTATAATTGGTTTTGGGTACCTTTAGTTGGTCCTTGTATTGGAGCTTCTCTCGCATATTTTGTATATATGTTGTTTATTGAGCTACATTGGCAAATAGACGAAGATGAATTACCAGAAAAAGCAGAAACTGTCAATGTTATTAATCATCATGAAAAAATACACAACCATGAAATGCAAGGGGTGAATAATCCTGCTTTCGTTGGATCTGATGGTCAGCATTTTTTAATATTATTATTTTTTAAAATAAAAGCTCAGCGAGAAATGTTCTAATTTAGACACGGTTGTCCAATCACTGTCGCAATCGGTTGTGGATCCAATTTGGACAATTTAGTTTGTTTAGTAGAATCGGTTTGAAGGTAGCTAGCAAAATGGTTTCTATTTTTTTCTTCGCTGATATATTTATTATACCTTTTTTGTCATATTTTATATAGCACGCGATGTCGTTCTTATATTCAAATTGACCATGAATATTTACAAGTTTCTTTGCTTTGAATTTGAGGTTTTGAATCAACGGCTCCCCCGTAACGCTGAAATTATTTGTACATGTATTTTTTTTCAGAGTTTGCATTGAATAACAAACATTATGAAGATAAAGATAAAGAAAACACGTGATAGGCTGCATTAAGACAGTAGATGTATTTAGTATTGTATTATGAGATCATTTTAACCTTCTCTTTGAGAACTCACTGTCGTGAATAAATTTATTAACGCATACGGTTACACGCGATGGTAGAAATGAAAAGAATATTTGAGTTGTCTCAAAAATCTAAGATAAACCTTGAAGTTGAAGAATGGCCTTGTAGATGTATCACAAAGATTATAACATTTTCTGATAGACGGGCGTTACTAATAGGGGCGTTATATGAAAGATTTCTGTGTGATTTTAATTTATCTTATCATGTAATCGTGATATTTGTTCTTGTTAAATCACGACCTTGGAAATCAACCGTTATTCTTCTGTAACTAACCACAACAAATTGGTTAGTAGTGTGAACTTGACTCTAGTTTTACATAATCCAAGGTCAAAACATAAGAAGTTACACACAAATCTATCGTATCCATTAATGTTAGATACTTTAGTTGGGGTTTTATTCAAGTTACCTCCCCTGAAATGCTAAATTTGAAATATCAGTTGTTACACAACTGTATCTTAATATAGTTTTCTATATTGTTGATCATTACGTCCACTGTTTACTTAATGATAATGCCTAATCAATGCACAGTCAGGTTGTTAACTGGGATGGTTCGTCTCTGAATTTAAAATAATTTCAAATGACGATAATAAAAACTATACCACATACACAATTGATATTAATGGTTTACAGATGGTTCGTAACAAGTATAATTACATACACCTTTTTACCAGCATAGCTGGGGTAGCAAATATTTTAAATTGTTCATTTAGGTATTCAACACAAGTCAAATCAACTAAAGTATTACTATAATACACATTAAGTAATTTACAACATCCTAAATTCAATAAAAAGTAAAACATTCAAAGGTCAAACTCACGTAAACCAACCACTGATAAATGAAGTCTTTAAATGGCATTTAGCAATTGTGAGTACGATATATATGCACAGCTTTATGGAACAACAATCACTGGTTAAAGTTTATGCTACGTTTCGGCGTGTTTCCCCCGCCGTCCTCAGGCACAGAATGACAAGACATGATAGGCAACGATATATATACAATTGTACTTATTATTAAAATAACACAAGAGATAAAATATTTTATTATTGCAACTACATTAATGTTAAAAGGTAAGATAAAAACGTTAAATTGTTACATGTTTGAACTCGTTTGCCTTCAGTCTTCTCAAGCTTGTTTATGAGTTTATTTGCCACATCTCCATATTGATGACGAATTGAGGACGGCGGGGGAAACACGCCGAAACGTAGCATAAACTTTAACTAGTGATTGTTGTTCCATAAAGCTGTGCATATTCACTGATAAATGAATTTGGCAACGGCATGGATATACTAAAGTGTCTTATCCGTTTCCTTCCCCTATGATTAGTGATTGGCAACCTGTTCTTTTAAAGCGGAGCATCCCACCGGAGTCAGGGTGTTATTTAAATTGACACGAAGTCTTAGAATGAACATAACAGTTGGGCTATCAAAAATGATCAATATGAGTATATTTTCATCAGTCAACTTACCCAGTGTCATAAAGCAACATAATCCGTAAATTTATGGCCAAGTTTAAAGTTTTTAAATTTTATATTCATTCTAAGACGCAGTTTTCTTTCAATCTACAAGTCTTCACTGTAAACCCATGAGGTTACAAGAAAGTTTCTAAGCTTAAGTAGGTTGTCTCATTGGGCTTAAAACAAACATTTTGCCACCATCAAGTACTCTTCCAATGAATCATATAGACTGAGATATAAGATCACCTTCTGTCGTGTTATTATTGTCTTGGTACGTCTATGCCAGACCATTTCGTAAGTCTGTCTATATGCTTATGGGAGCCTAAGGATCAACAACTTCTCAGCTTTCTGGCGTCCCCTGATAATATTACTTACGTCAATGAATTTATAGCCTGATAGCCTCTGACTTCAAATTGTTTCCCAAAATGGAAATTATTGGAATGATGACTTCCTGGGTGGCTGGTGAAAATCTTTCGGTGATCTGCATCTGGACCACAGAGCTGGTAAAATTGTGTAAACCAGGTCCATGTAGAAATAAATAAAAAAAACATTGATATCAATCTTTTGGCAAGCCTGTGTAAATTTGAAGAGATCTCTGGATGAACGTAATGTTCCTTTACACGAGAATCACAACTTGGTCATTTAATGCACTAAATTATTTTAATTTACAGTTGGGATTATTTGGTTATATTTTTAATGTTGGTTGGTTTGTCACGTGTCAGATATTCCCTATAGAATTACAGACCTAAAACACTAATAGGGGCCATAACATTATAGGTAGTCTCCCTGTATGTTGTATTTATGTATATGTATCAATCTGCGGAGTGCACAACACATGGGGTGTCTATGGGATGGGGTATTATACTATCATCTTCCCGGGTCAAGGTTTCGTTATTACTTCCATTATATTAAAATTAATAGGACTATTTCGCCGCTTCACAAAACGATGGGACCTATAGACTTATCCGATTTCTTACCTCAAGGTCAAATTTTAATCATTGCCAATTTTTAATTGATTTTTTTCCACATTGGATACAGGGTTCTTAGCATGGCTTAAGATTTACATATCTATAATGCATAAAGTTTATATTAACCGAATTTGTTATATGTGTTTGGGATCGATAACTTTGACCTATTTTAGGGGAAGATCCAGAACCTGCAATCGGCAAGATTGTTAGATGGGTTTTATTTCTACAAGGGCTATAGTTCAGATCTTAAGATGTAAATATTTATCTTTGAAGTGTTTTGAAGATAACTTATCGGGCAAGGTAATATACGCATGATGGCAGAATTGTATGAGTATAAACAAATGAAAATGAAATGAACGGAGTTTTACGTCCTACTCTTCTGCACCTTATGGGCTTATGAAGACGGGCTACGCCATGCAGTGTGCAATGAGGGAAATTTTGTCAGGACAGCGGTAACCTACTCTTTTTGCGAGTTCCATCTGTCGAGGGGTATGTGTACAACCAACATCACTATAAAATAGTAGCCTCTGGCATACATTACTGTACCTTTGTTTTTGACACCAGAAAGATGGTCGCATGGTGAATTTGTTACAATTTATCATCAAATATTAGGCTCTCGGTATAAGATCACAAATCTGATCACAGAATAATATGGCCATTTTTTTAATCTCAGGTGGTGTCGAAAGCTTGGTATGCTTATGTTTATTAATAGGATCGATTTATATTTTCGAAGATAAAGGTTTCATGATAAAGTACAGGAAAATTATCGACCTTTTTAACTTTCACTACTTTGTTAACATCAGTACATGTATTTGAATTATCTTGAAGTAAGAATCTAGCAAATACACCAAACTTCCTCAAATCCGCAAAATTATACCTTCGCATAAAAACTCGCTAAAACCATCATAAAAGAATGAGATCAAGAATAGTCTCAATTTTGGTTCAAGGCATTCTCTGGTGGGTGTAAACAAATTAACTTCCGTTTAACCCTTCGTGCTCCCTTGTGTGTTCAAAGCGTTGGTAAGCAGTGGCCGATGGAAATGTTTTACGGCAGTACACGTACCACAATCTATGTGGGCGTATAAGGCAAAGGTTATATAAAAAGACAGTATATGAGCCTGCTTGCATACTCTTTTGTGTACTGTGCAAGAATGAACGTCATAAAGAAAATAGCACTCAAATTACGAGTCAAAAATGAACTTGCTAAAGATGTGTTAGCTGAGTTTTTTGGAACTTTTGTGCTTTGTGTAAGTATTGTAGTATAAATATAGGTTTTTGATAGCCAATTATTCCTCGTACTTTCTTGAAATAAATCCATAAAAATGTTTTTGAATGATACAGTAATGATATCCCCCTCGAGAAGGATTACATCTTGAACGATTCGTTGTCTTTTGAGTCAGAGTATATCGTCAACGCCGAAGCCAAAGAGTTTACCGCCATATTGTTTTGTGCTTATTTTATTAAATATTCCCCATTGACGTCCTTCTTAATGCGGTCTGTGTATTCAGCAAAATAAAAAAAAATTCGAATCATCTAAATTCAAAAGTCTTAATAGGACATAGAAAATAGATTAATCCAAACCATTCTATCGATGTCTTAACTTATCCATGGTATGGCATTCATGGCCTTCTTTTAATGTGGATAAAAAAAACATATAAAGAGTTTTTAATTTTTTTAAATTATTAGTCGTTTGCTATTGGTGCCAGTTGTCAGTATGTATTAACCAGACAGAAATTGGCCAGTTTTTTAACATTAAATTTGGCAAATGGTGTGGGATTAGTGTTTGGTGTTTACACTGCGGGTGGTGTATCCGGTAAGTCGGATATTATTTGTCTTTTAATAGGGATCTTCAGTTCTTGAAGGATTTCGGATGTCTCACCTGATATTTCAAACTCGTGAACTCAAATTTATGAAAGATCCATTGAATGGCGAGAGAAAGGTCAATGTGATCAAATCCTTTTTAATAAAATAACTTGTTAATTATTTTCAGGAGCTTCTCTGAATCCAGCCACTACTATTGCACTGTGTCTCCATGGATTAATGGATTGGTATAAATTTCCCTTTTATACAATAGCAGAAACAGCTGGCGCATTTGTTGCAGCCGCAGTTCAATATAGGGTCAATATTGGTATGTTGATGGCTTACTATTCTCTTAAATATAAAAAGTTGTCTATCGGGGATCGGGTCGAGAAAAGGAAAGAAACTGGTGGTTCTTGGAGAATCGTCACCGAATTTGATCGATTTGAGTGATTCAAACACTTAAAAATTGGAATTATTAATCAGTATATTTTACCATGGAACGGACTTTGATGAGATGTGAATCGCACGTCGACGGAGTCCGATTGACAGTTGATGTAAAATAAGTGATACTAAATTCAACAAATCTTGTTAAATTTATGTCATATAAAGTTGTTTTTTTATATCAATGTGGCTTATCAATTGATAATTGGAATTCCTCTCGAAGACGAGATTGGAAGTTTTAAATATAGTCTATAAATCGGTCATTATCTACACCGAAGTCCTAAATCATGTGTAGAATTGTCTTGATAAAAACTTTCTTTTCGTAAGATATGTTAAATGCTTATGATGGAGGGAATAGAACCACAGATGGACCAAATGCTACAGCGGGCATGTTCTCAACTTTCCCAAATCCAGATGTCTCGACTATGAATTGTCTATGGGATCAGGTATGTTCTCTTGTAGCCTTGATACTTCTAAAGGTTTTCTTATTGATAAAAAGTACGCCATGATCGTTGTAAATGTGAAAACCAAAATTTGAATTTGAGATTAGATCAAACGTATCTGTTTGTTTGGGGATTTAATTTCAGCATGTACACTTCATCTAATTATGTTAATGCAAAGCGATGTTTATGTTACAGATTTGGTCCACTTTTCTTCTGATTGTGTGTGTATTCGCTGTTATCGATAAAAAAAATTTCATGCCCCTTGATAAAGGTTTACTACCAATATCGTTTGGATCTATTGTGTTCGGTATTGGTGCTTGTTGGGCAGGGAATTGTGGATATCCTCTAAATCCTGCAAGAGATTTTGGGCCACGTTTATTTACTGCTATCGCTGGCTGGGGAATTGAGCCATTTAGGTAAGGTTTTCTGTGTAAACAAGATCTATATTATATTTCATTTTAGTATCATGTGTATTTTGTCTTCCACCAAAAGTATTGATTCTGCTCGTAGGGATATATATAATTTCATTGGGCTAATCTATATTTGAAATATATATTTAAATATATATATTGTATAAAAATAGTTGAAAAGAAACAAGTGTCCATTTCTATATACTTGTACCTCATGGCATTAATCTGAAACGGCTTATTTTTTTATTTGAAGAGATAGTTCCTAAGATTTTTTTTCCTTGGGGGTGGGGGAGGTTGATATTTTTTTAATATTTTTATGTTATTAAGGGCAGCAGGTATATTTACTAATGAATATAGCTCTTATTGGCCAAGTTTAAAATTTTCATATATTTTATCCTTTCTTAAACCTATTGAGATTTGATTATTGTCAGCTATCACATAGTCTATATTATTTTTGGTTTTCTTATTTAGCTATAGAAACTATAATTGGTTTTGGGTACCTTTAGTTGGCCCTTGTATTGGAGCTTCTCTCGCATACTTTGGATATATGTTGTTTATTGAGCTACATTGGGAATTAGACGAAGATGAAGTACCAGAAACTGCAGAAACCATTAATGTTATTAATCATCATGAAAAAATACACAACCATGAAATGCAAGGGGTGAATAACCCTGCTTTCCTTAGCTCAGATGGTGAGTATGTTTGGACTATAGTGAGCTAGAACTTCGTAGTAAACCCTTCATGGTTTGATAAATTGAGGAATAAGATTACACTTCATATGACATGCTATATTTAGTGCTGACAATAACCTTCATACGTCATGTTATTATATTCAGTGCCGACAATTACCTTCATATGACATGCTATTATATTCAGTGCCGACAATAACCTTCATATGACATGCTATTATATTCAGTGCCGACAATTACCTTCATATGACATGATATTATTTTCAGTGCTGACAATAACCTTCATATGACATGCTATTATATTCAGTGCCGACAATTACCTTCATATGACATGATATTATTTTCAGTGCTGACAATAACCTTCATATGACATGCTATTATATCCAGTGCCGACAATTACCTTCATATGACATGATATTATTTTCAGTGCTGACAATAACCTTCATATGACATGCTATTATATTCAGTGCCGACAATTACCTTCGTATAACATGCTATTGTATTCAGTTCCGACCATTACCTTCATATGACATGCTATTATATTCAGTTCCGACAATTACCTTCATTTGACATGCTATAATTATTCAGTTCCGACAATTACCTTCATTTGACATGCTATAATTATTCAGTTCCCACCTCTACCTTAATTTGAGATGCTATTATTATTCATTGCCGACTTATACCTTTATATGACACGCTATTATCATTCAGTGCCGACTTCCTCCTTCATGTGACATGCTGTTATTTTATAGTGCCGACTTCTACCTTCATTTGACATGCTGTTATTTTCAGTGCAGATTCCTACGTTCATTTAACATGCTGTTCTTATTCAGTGCCTTCTACCTTCATTTGATATGCTGTTATTATAAAGTGCTGACTTGTAGAAATTGCTAATCATTTTTGTACTATTGATTTTCGCTTTCGATTTCTTTTTCAGAATTTGCAATGAGAAACAGACATATTGAAGAAAAGGTTACTGAAAAACTCTGATATATTTAACTTTATATTGTGGCTTTATTTACATGTTATTTCAAAATAGATCTTCAGTTCGAAATCAGAAAAAAAGAAAGGGCTATAACTCATTTACACTTTTTGTTTGTGATCATAAAAATAAACAACAGTTTCATCAAATCAGTCGTAAATTTTATTCTGCCTAAAGGGCGCTCCTTACAAAATTCAAGTTTCCTTCTAAGGTGAAAATTACATATTCACCAAGATGTGTCAAAATCCGTCAAGAATGGTGCCGTCTATAGTGTTTATGAGCATGCTTGATAGGACACAATCTAATGAAAATTAGGTTGCAATTTCATTTCTTTCTTTTATTTTTTTTTTTTTTTTTGTGTCTGCCTACAATAGAGACAGACGGAAAATGATTACGGAACGAATTGTAATCCAATTTTAATTAGATTGGTCCTATCACGCTTGCTCATAAACACTCTAGAGGGCAGGACCGACCGATGGAAATTGGTGAGAATAACCAACACGCTCCACATTTCATAAAAAAATTCGTTTTTAGTTTTATTAAAATACACCAATGAAGCTATGAATCTTTATGAAACATGTATGTCCTATTTACCACGGAAGCGGTTGCTGGTGTTGTTTAAGGAAATAAATATGATTCAATTGATAAGGTAGCATTATGCCGTCAGAACTTTTGGGCTGTCCATCGTCTCATCCCAGACACAGTACGGAAAACCGGTATGGACTTCCTGAGTTTTAGGATCCTTCCAGTGTTTGATTGTGGAACCAGTACCAATGTTACCCTGAAACAAATGAACATAATTAAGTTCTGCACGGTAACTGTCTAGTAGTCTCTCACCCCGCTATACCTTATCATACGATGGATTTTATATAAGAAGTGAGCTTCGCATGAGAAATTTTTATCAATTATTTCTGCCCACATTTATCTCAAAGACATCAACAAATTTGATTGAAGATACAAAACCTACAATAATAGGCTACCCCTCTTTGTCACATAGTTCTAAAAGTCTCCAAAAATGTCGTCATCTGACTCGATATAGTTCTAAAAATATAAAACACACTAAGTTGCTTCGAAATCTTTGGTAAATATATACTATATTATTTAAACTTCACAAGCATAACACCAATCAATTTAGGATACAGTAAATACCTCTTTGTCAACAGCAATAACAACTAATTCAATAAAATCTTTACTTCTTTTCAGAATTTCTGCAATAACCTTTTTACAGGCATCTTCAGCTTTAAAACCCTGAAAAAAAATGTTATTGATGAAAGAGGGGTCGACATTAACTGCGTTTCCACTTGGAATTGTGAAGTAAAGCTAGCTTTCATTTTGCCCCCGATAAATTGCCGAACGAGAAAAGTGAGGTTTTCGGTTCCCGAGCCCTAACGGTTCGGCAATTTAACAAGTGGAAACACACAAAAGCTAGCTTAAAGTCTTTTTTTTTTGACCAGGTGGAAACGCGGTTATTATTAGTCATTTTGATTTATACCAGTCTCATCTGCTAGAACTGTTAAAAGAATATTTCTCTTTTACAATTGAAAGTGAAAGAATTTGCTCGTAGTATATTGTAAGCGAAGGTAGTGTTTGGTATTTTTTAATGCAGATTACCCACCTAAGTGTGATGCGGAAATGTTCAACACAGCCTAAAAGGATTGCATACAGGGATGCAAATGATACGTTCAAATGAATTATTCTGGTGTATAGAACTGAAACGTACCATTTTCAAGTAATTAACGACTCTATAAGCTGGACAATGTTTGAGTATTAAATCACCGTCTCCAGAACAACATGCTGCACCACCTTCATTATCTACAATATTTTACGGCACGGACTGTACTCCATATTACAATGGTACTTTTTGGTACGATAACTGCGCCATAATATAAGAGTATTCTTACTTGGGCTAATGAGATACACAAATTTAAGACATAAACTACTAAAAAAATGTCTTCTTTATCAAAGCAGAAAGTCCATACTTGAAACAATTAAATCTAATCCTCACCAGCATATAATCCGGAGCCACAGACAGCACTATCACCAACACGACCAGCTTCTTTACCACCCATTCCACTTGTAGACACACCTGTATATTATATCAAATGGACTATTGATGGTGAACTTGGTTGTAAAATACCAGAGAAATTAGTAATGAAGCTTAATTTTATTTTTTAACTTAGCTAATATGATCCTTTGTTTACATGGTGTCAAAACCACGACAGAAGTCTGCTATAAATCAATTAGTCCAAATAGGTAATAATCAATGTAACTCGTTCATTTTTAAAGCGCTTAGAAGCGTTTTTTAATCCAGGACACACACTTAAGTCCAGGGGCCCCTACTCATGCAGTTGACCCACTGAAAATCATCTGCCAATTATGTGGAGAAAAATGGGTCAAAACAGATTCGATGGAAAGACCCATTTACATTACAACTCCACTTACCTACAACAAATTCACCATTCAAATAGCATATTAGACCAAGGGTATCGTGACCTCCAGTTTTACTTGAATTTGGATCTAAACGCTGTACCTGAATTGAATACTAATTGAATAACTAAAACAATTACCAATTTAGCGAAAGTTAAATGTTAGATCCAATAGGGTAAAGGGAAAAGTTAGTGTGGCTGCTATGCTAAAGGCGTTGGCTTGATAACATTATATCATACAAAAACTAACAACAAATATCGTCAACATTCCTCAAGAATTGCGCCTGTTAGAGCGTTTACGAGCAATTGTGGGTGAACGGAGGGATAAACGGAGTGTATACTCTCCATCATTTTCATGTCGACGCATTTTTACGTAAATTTTCTCTATCATATCTCATGTATATTCCTTCTGTGGATAGTTCTCTTACCATCAATTCGGGGTTTAAGTCAAAACCTTGTTTAACAGCGAATTGTTGTGCGCCTTGGGCTGTTAAAATACTGTGTGGGGATTTCTCCATTACTTTCCTTGCAACTGATATAGGTGTTTTGATCCTGGAAAGATTTTTTTTAAACAGCAACTTATAAAGAGTTTTGCATGTGTGTTTATACTTTTCGGTTCATCTATAAGCGTAATTATGCAGAGGCTGAGATACTTTAGATTAAACATCATTTATATTGAGTGTTAGGAATGACTGCTGTCATTATATAGCAGAGAAAGGTCGATGGCGTCTCAATTACCAGGAATACAATAGCCTATAACATCGATAATTCGATTAATTCTCGATCATATACATACTCAAAGAGAATTATTCCACAAACTGCAAAATGAAGCGGTCAATACTTTAAGATAACATCAACAGTCACGATGTGAAATAGAAAGGGTACCCTTGAATTGCTGTAACAGCTCCATAATCTAGATTTTCTCCGTGCATTATTGCAGCGTCAAGTTCAAGAAAGCCGTTTTTATTTCTGATTCCACCACAGCCAACAAAATATACACCATAATCTGAATTACTCTCTATCTCTTAAAAAAAATAGGTGTTGACAACAAATTAATTTGTGGAGGATGGAGATATCTGCATTGCTCTACCCAATTTTGTCTGAAGGTAAAACAACCTACTAATTGGTGCCAGAATCAATGATTGAGAACACGCAATTGTGTACGTATTCAGAATGTTCCTGGCCGTACATTGTGTACATAGTAGAATGAATCAATAAGTTATCCAATTAGTTACTTCATTTAATCATTGACTTATCGGTCTATTATGTAATAAAAATCAATAAGGTGTCATTTGGAAATGAGTGAAGGAGTATTTCCATGTGTAGGCTATCGAACTACAAGACATTATCCAAGAGAACAAGGAATAATACTTTACCACTTGAATCCACACCCTATGTAATTACTTTTTTCCCAACCTGTACAGGTAAGAGATATCTGTGCAATATTTAGTATACGTTAGCCTACTTACTGTTTATTCCCGTTTCAACCGCATCCATACACGCACTATCACTGTTACTCTCTTGTATTACAGTGGATGCATGTTTAACAGCTTCGAACGAGAATGGCCAAGTTCCAATAATTCTGCAGTTTGTAGAGTGCTCTCTTTTAATCATTGTGATAATCTGAAAATCACGAGAGCTCGTATAAATGGTTTGCCTGTTATGGTGCCAAAGGAGTTATCTGTAGGGAAGGGATCGTATATAAGATCATCTACTATTTGGCACGATCATAACTCTTAATCTAGACATTTCCTAAACATGGTCTACTAGGTATAATGTATAATTGAATAATAATACAGGCAATCATATATCGGACCAGAAACACAATTTCTGAAGCAGTTCAAATTAGGTCATATGTTCCCGTTAATGGTTTCAAACTCAAAGCTGAAAATGAGCCGAAATAGTACTCCTCAGTCAGATATATAAATCAAATTCAAACGAATTATAACAGTTGTCGATTGTAAACTACATATATGACACTTACGCTCTATTGGAAAGATTTACGGTCACCACGAGATTGATATTGTAATCTACTAGTCGTCTCTATTAGTTCAGTCAAAACTGGCAAGATGTCTTTTATATTTTACAATTACATTATTCTTTAAAAAATAATCTCCGAGTAAAAAAACTCCAGAGCCTTACCTAATTGATAATTATATTATTGAAATTATTCAATGTCTTTCTAATAAACCTTAAACGAGTACTTGAGAAAGAAATAATGCATGTCAAAGACACCTGCTGAAGACAGTTACCTCCCTTACCTCATAGAAAAAATTATAATCTAGTGCATTCTGGGCAAGACGGAAATGAAGATTGTTGTCAGATTTTTTAACCTGTCAGAACTGCATGATTTTAATCCCTGTTGATTAACCGAAGCAACTCAGTATTTATGAATGTCAGGATAACTTTCATTTCCACATACTATAAATTATAAATCATTGATAATAAGATGATGTCGATAATTTTGCAGATTTAATAAAACATATGTAAGTTTTTGGTTTACTTTTGTTTTCTCTTCTACATTATCCGTACATTGAGTCCAGTGCTCATATAGTGTAGTTTATGATATTTTTGTTATATCCGGGTTTTCTATTTTCATTGACGAAATTTATTTGGATCCTCTTGTTGTACATTGGGAAGGCCTACGTTATCGAATGTCATTCGTTTCTGTTCTTTTTCTGTTGGCTGTACCATAACTCTGTCTTTGGGTTGATTAGCCTATATAAACTATTAAAAAATTGTAATCTGACTTTGGAATGTAAAGATAAAGGAAAGCCAAAAGGTATGGGTCTCCAAGTCTCTCTGACAGTCACACAGAACAGATCAAGTCAGTTACTTTCTAATTTAATTTTCTTTGTCATTCATCATGGGAACTAGATCTAGGCTAGTTAAAACAGTTTGAGAACAGAATTATTTTTTTTAAGATAGTGTTTAATTATGGAATCCCTATCTTCTGCAATATTGATATTGAAATTAGTGCTGGGTATTACCAATGATATCACATTTTTCACCAAACATATAAGCATAAGCTTATGAGCATAATGAGTTAACATAATCTTGATAATTTTAGACAACATACGTTTTGGAGGATTATTTGTTACCGTACCGTTTTAACCAAAATATCCGTACTCATTACCATTTTAGTAGGCCTACTCATTACCGCTTTAACCAAATTTCTGTTACTGTTTTGATGGAGTTGTTACAGTTTTGATTTTTAAAATTTGTGACCATTTTATCTGGATACCGTTGGTCTGAGCTTGATAATTATTTGCTGGTTTTTAATGAATGTTTTTTGAATAATTATTCTACCTTGACCAGGCCTTAGTTTTTATATTTTTAATATGATTTGGTACTAGCATGTCAGTAGGCTAAAATTTGTCAATGAGATTTCAATATTGATGTAGTATAATGGGATAAATATTTATAGTTTATTTTGAAAGTTTCAATATTAATTCATTTATTATTGTGAAGCCGTAATATTTGGTATAATATAGTTCATAAATATGTGGACGTATATTGTTGTTTATAGAATGAGATGTAATATAATTTATTGATACACAACCTTGTGATTTGATTTGTGTAACTTGGCTTGTTGTATTTCGAATACAATTCGTGTAACTACCATGTTGTATTTCGATACATAGATTCACGTTACATGTCATTGCCATCTGGAACCGTAATCTCTCTATGTGATACGGATAGACTACAACTTAGTGGTTCAGACTGCCATATTGTTTTGTTTTATTTAGAATGGGCATTTTAGAGCTCCAGGCCACTGATAGTATAATATTTTCTAAAGTCAAACTATATCAGCTAACCTGATAGAGATGTGAAATAATGATATTAGATTTAAATAAATAAGCCTTTAGTTTTAACTTTATAACATCCTTACTATTGTCTATTTTAAAGTGTTTATATTGTTAGAGTATAATCTCAGTTCGTGTTTATATTATCACTATATTATCATAATATTGAAGGTATAAATGAGGATTTTAAATATAGTTTCAAATGGTTTCCTATCTCTTTCTAGGTTATAATAACCTCATAACTGTCATATAAAAAATAAAAGGAGAAACAAAACTTAATATATTTGGCTTATATTTTGGGTCATAACGACCTTGTTACAAAAAAAGGTGTGAAGTAAATGCTCCTGTATTAGATCATAATTTGCTGAATATTGTTATATCATATATAAAATGATTATCAATGCAAGTCTGTACATAGAAAGTGAAAATTTTCTTATATACCTGTAAGTGAATAGTTAACATACGGCTTCTCAACCTCCTTGTCGAAATGTGTCGTAACTTTTCCCCCAACTTTTTGGCGGTTTAGTGACGGCAGAGGGCAAGCTCTACAGACTTGAAGGCACTTGTGAAGGGACTAGGAAGCGTTCGCTCCATGGAAATTTCGGAGCAGCTTCATCATGCCTGGAAACACAATACAAAAGCACAAATACAAGATTTCAAACAAAGCTCCTTGGTGATCAATCACCAACGTTTATCTCTCTCGACGCTTATAGTTCGAAGTAATTCTAACTTTTCAGTCATTCCCCCTTTTTTCTAAATTCCTCCAATTGATCCCTTCCTTTCAAATTCCCCCCCTTCACCAAGTTTTTATGATTCCCCTTAGGGGTCTGGTCGAGAAGCACTGAGTTAACTTTTAAGCATACTAGTCAATAAAGATAGCTTATAAAGTCAGTTATAATGAATAGGCATAGTGATATAGGTGATAATCAAACAATATTGTAAAATGGCATACAAAGGAACAATTGAGTTAATTGATGAAGATTAATCAATGATTAAATAAACAACTATTGCTATATTGGAATCTTTATTATTCCATTATTATCACATTGTGTTCAAATGATTACCATCTATTGCTGCTGTAAACAATTTCTATACCAGATATTTATATTATATACTCATTCTGAACAGTTTTCTTGCTGGTTAAAGGGGCATTTAAGAGGGTTTTTAAACTTGTAATATGCATGGGACACTCATCATATCAGTTCTCACTTTCTGTTAGACAACTGTCTTTCTTGCATTTCCACCAAATTAAGCATTTTATGATGCTACTAAATATTACAAAATCTGCTTAAAATATCTAAGAGTTTATGTGATAATGATGTTATAAACAATGTTACATTGGAATTGCTTGACCAAAAGATGTCTGACTGATAATTGAAAAAGTGTAAATTGATGCAAAAAATTTATGAAACCGTTTACAATCCCCTTAATAATAATAATTTGTTGACTTAGATATTTGACAGTGTAAACTTCAATTGGTCAAATTAGTTTAAAGTATTTAGTGTGGTGGCTTACTATCAAATAGGTTTATCTTAAGCTTTAGGCTTATTAATCTATCAAACTTTAAATATTTTTTTTCTTTTTTTTGCTTAGTAACAACCAGAAAAACACAAAACTATTGCAAAGTCTGCTAAAAATATCTTAGTGCTTTTTTGATAGCGATGTGAGTGGAATTACTAGACCCACAGATGTGACTGAAAATTGAAATGATGTGAATTAATGCGATTTGTGTTCCTGATACACATCAATGTTTTATGAAAACAATCCATTTATTAGCTCGTGTATAAATTTCAAATATTGGTCAAATTAGTTTAAAGTATCTGGTGTGTTCAAGGGCCTACTGCTAATTGAGTTAATTTTTAGCTTTAGGCTTTATTAATCTATCAAACTTTAATTACCTCATTTTTATTTTAGATCTGTGACAAGAAGCAGATAATAAAAAACAATTATTGAAACACATCTGTGATCATCATGGCAAGTGAATGGATTAAGTTAACCATATTATATGTACTATGTTCTACTGTGTATTGTGCCACCTTACATATAGAGAAACGTGCTGCTGACGAAAAGGATGGATTACCTAATGATGTTGAAACTATTGACTTACATATGAAGAATGCTATCCCTGACAAAGTAAGTTTTTTTCCCACCTTCATAAAAATAGAGAATTGTGACTAAATTGTTTCTCCTATTGTTAAACAATGTATAGGTTTTTGTTGATGTTCTGATGCATATATTATATAAACTGTTTTATTTTAGCTTTTAAAACATAGCTTTTCCCTGCAAACATGAATAGAATCCAATATATAGAACACTTAATAGAGAAATCCTTCTTTAATTTCTATTATTTTATTTACCTAAAACCTCATTGCAATGTGATTGGTTTTGTACATCAGGAATACTTTCCTTGACTGTAATATTTTTGTATTATATTTGCACATATACATGATATCCAATATTTCATAGATTTCATATATCCAAGACTCAATAAGAAAGTTGTTGTAATGATTTTGAATAATAATAATTGATCATGTTTGACAATTGGCAGAGATTATACTTGAGGAAGTATGAATTGTTATAAAGACTTCCATTATTAATCAAATTATAATCTTAGATTTATTTAAGGAAAGTAAATCGATCAGTGTTCTGTTAAAGTAATATTTAGAGAATTCTGCATCTTATCCTTACTTGACATTGTTAGTTTGTTGAATATCAAATGATATGTAGTTATTTTAGATGTAATACATATAAGATTTGAACAACATTTAGAAGGGGTGAGCACATGTTAAAACGCAAATGCATAAATTATAGTAAAGTTAATTACACATATCTTTGATAATCAAATTTACAAATATCGGCATTAGATGAATGCAGAAGTGGTTGCTTGGACATAACAAGTAAACATTTGCTTCCCATATAAACAATGTTTGTTTATATGTAGGATTAGGAAACAGGCCTATAGTTCCCACTCCTGAAAACTAATTCTGATATTGCGAACTAGTTATTTGTTGGTAGTTGCTAAAGTGGGGTAAACATCAGAATATAGCAAAGAGGAAGACATAAGATAGTTAATTAAAAGATTAACTATCATCATTGTGCTCTTATCTGTTCAATTATCTGCCTTATGGCTTCCTCTTTGCTCAGGTTCATCTAAAGTCGGCCAATGTAAATTATGTTGAAACGTTAGTAGTTTGATATTAAAAGGGGGTATTGTCTCATATTTATATCTCTTGCATGTTTTGTTATATCTCATGCATAATTACTCTTTTTTTAGGATGATTCATATATTTGTGCTAGTTATGAAATGCCACTAGATGAAGTATATATAGGTAATATTTGAATTTTTTCAATACACTTGATGATTCTTAGCTGATTAGAGCTTAGTACACTTTGCCAATATAGGCTGATCATTGCTTTTGTCATTATGACTTACCAGAACAAGAATACCTGAGTAGTATTTTAGTCTTTCTAGCTTTTTGTAGCGCTTTTCACAAGGATAAAACTTACACTTTTACCACTGCAATACAACATGTGAATATTTTACATTTTATTTTTATTTTCATATTCTTTGACACTGAGTAATGACCAATGCTTTATACTCAATTCGATTTATAGATGGCTACTATTTAACCATGAAGGCCAATAGAGTATGGCCAATGTTTAGAATCTAACAGCTAATAGATTTGGCAAACATATAGAATCTGACAGCCAATGGATATGTCCAAAACTAGGAATCTACCAACCAATATTTAGAATTTTACAACCTATACATGTGGCCAATATTTTGCCTCTGACAGTGTATAGAGGTGGCAAATATTTTGCCTCTGACAGCCAATTCATGTTGCCGATATATAGCCTCTGACAGTCTATACCTGTGGCAAATATTTAGCCTCTGACAGTCTATAGATGTGACCAATATATAGCCTCTGACAGTCTATAGATGTGACCAATACTTAGCCTGACACCCAATACATGTGTCCAATATATAGCCTCTGACAGTATACAGATGTGGCCAATATAAAGTCTCTGACAGTCTATAGATGTGACCAATATATAGCCTCTGACAGTCTATAGATGTGGCCAATATTTAGCCTCTGACAGTCTATAGATGTGGCCAATATTTAGCCTCTGACAGTCTATAGATGTGACCAATATATAGCCCCTGACAGTCTATAGATGTGACCAATACTTAGCCTGACACCCAATACATGTGTCCAATATATAGCCTCTGACAGTATACAGATGTGGCCAATATAAAGTCTCTGACAGTCTATAGATGTGGCCAATATAAAGTCTCTGACAGTCTATAGTTGGGCCAATATAAAGTCTCTGACAGTCTATAGATGTGGCATATAGTCTCTGACAGTCTATAGATGTGGCCAATATAAATATAATATAAGGAACACTATTATGGATATATTTATATTATAATCTTTAAATGACATTTAGAAGTAGATGGAATATTATATAAGGAATACTATTATGGATATACTACTTCTCTTTAATTTACATACAATTCACATACAGGAATCTTTATCAAGCAATAAATTGATAAAGATTCCTGTATTTGAATTGAAACGTTGCCTAAATTAAAGAGAATTAGTATATCCATAATAGTGTTCCTTATATAATATTCCATCTACTTCTAAATGTCATTTAAAGATTATAATATAACATAGCCTCTGACATTGTATACATGTGGCCAATATATAGAATCTTACACTCTATAGGTGTGGCTAAGATTTGAAATCTGACTGCTAATAGATGTGGTCAAAATTTAGAATCAATATTTTATTCTCAGACAGCTTATAGATAAGGCCAATAGTTAAAACTGACAGTCTATAGATATGGCCAATATTTATTCTCTGACAGCTTATAGATATGACCAATAGTTAGAATCTAACACTAACTCTATAGATGTGGCTAAGATTAAGAATCTGGCAGTTTATAGATGTGGCCAATAATATGAATCTGACAACAAGTAAATTTCCCCAACTGACAGCAAATAGATTTGATCAATATTTACAATCTGAAAGCCAATAAATTTGACTAATATTTTTGATTAACATGGCTAAGGTTTAACCTCTAATAGCCAATAAACCTGACCAACATTTTGGTCTGAGGTTCAGTAGACATGGCTGTTAATTAGCAATTGATGATTTATGAAGCAGAATCAAAATTGCAAATATTTTTTATTGTCATATGATCTGAATTGTAGTTAAATTTGAAGCACTAGCTAATGCAAGTACAGCACATCACATTTTGTTATTTGGTTGTTCTGATGGACCTGCTATGAATACACCAACATGGTAAGTTTAGGGTATCTTATGAAGCATTTTATGTATTTGTTGTATGAAACATGGACAGAATTTTTACACAAAAGAGAAATTTTAGTTTCAAGTGTTACTAAAATATATTTGAAAAAGTAACGTGGAAACATTTTCTACACTTTGAATTTTAAAGTAAACTGTTTAATTGATAAATGTGACTTAATAATATTTCAGGGGTTGTCCACCATTATGTAAAAGTCGAGAACAGATTATGTTTGCTTGGGCCAAAAATGCTCCTCCAACAGTCTTACCTAAAGGTAGTTACAATTATATAGTTATTTAAATGTTTAACAATTGAGTCAGCAAATCATTGCATATGATTTGTATGATAATCAATATTTTTCAATACAATTCAATGTTAAGAAACTTTTTGTAGAATACCAACAACAATGTTAATAGTTATCACAAAATCCACTTTCATTAATTATACTTTAATAGAACACATTCAAGTTCACCCACATTGACAGAAACTCTCACAATTATTTTTCAGTCATTTACCCACATACCAAGTACATATATATGTAAATCAGAGCTATTTGTTTTTCACTATTCAAGATCTTCATATTTTGATAAAAGTCTATAAATGTACCTACAATAAAAAAAAAGATTTAAGGGTTATATATGAACATGGAAATAGAATTCAAATGGTAACAAACGTGATTAGATTATGTGGCATAATTTCCAAGAAATAATCTGCAATGTGAGGGAAATGGGTAGACTGGAAAAGAGGAAGGTTGCCAATGGGGCATTATGGGAAATGAGCAAAACAGCAAGGGGAAAACAGAAAAGGGAAAAATGGAAATGATTTAGAATTACGAAGATGTGAAATGATAAAGGACGATGTGTGAAGACACTAATTGAAACTTTCTTATTTGTTAGTAAATATCTTGTTTATCATGTTCAATGATAGTAATATTATAATAGTATCATGTATTTTTTAGATGTGGGGTTTAGAGTTGGTGGAGCTTCAACAATAAGAAATATAGTATTACAGATTCACTATGCTCATTCTTCACCATGTAAGTAAAAAAATACTTATAATATTAGGTTTAAACTTATACCTGTTTATTCCCAGGTTTACCCTATCAGTGATAGAGGTCTCTGAATGTATTCCCTGTAAAAAATCTCATCCCAGATATGTTTTTGGGTTTTTTTTGTGGACATACAGAACTTTGCATTTTGACTCTTAACCTTGCTTAAACATTTTTGCTTTGGATAGTGAAATGGAATGGCATCCTATTGAAATAGTACTTTTGTAATGTTAATTGATATAGTCTTTGTCTTTTTCACTCTTCAGATTCAAAGTCTGAAATTCAGTTCACCTACAATTCAATGATGTACACTTACTTTTAGAAAGTTCCTAATGTTTTTATGAACTGATATTATTGATATCACTAACACCAGACAATATTATAGAATATAATCTGTATCATTTATTTTCAGACCCTGATCAATCTGGTATTAGAGTATATATTACTAGACAAAAGTAGGTTTCCAATTAATTCTCCTATCACCTCTGTCTAAAAATTGAAATATGAGTGCATTTATGAGTGATAACTTTGCATTTAATTATCAGCTTTTAAGAAATTCAACCTTATTCAACTTGATCAGAAACCAAATTGGTGGGAATCATTAAGTACTGAGAGATCAAGTCAATATGCAGTATTAGGTTTTTAATTTAATGTATGGATATCTTTTAGTGTAATCATAGAAAACATACCAGTTTATGCCAAAAACAGTTAGAATGAAAGTTTCTTCATTATTATGTTTTCTGGGAACCATGTTATGAACAGAAATAACAAGTGGTCATTCAGAAATTGAAAAGGTTCCTGATTCATATCATAATCTTAAAAACCTCTTCCCTCTATCCCTTCAGATATATATTTTGTTTCTGTAAAAACCATTGTCATGTAATATGTTATACTGCCCAAATATCTTAATTCAAAAAAGCCTTTATTTATATTGAATTATCTTTATATTGTAGACAGAAATATGTAGCTGGTATATTTTTAATGATGTCCTATTCTATAACAATACCTGCACACAAACCAGGTCAGTCATGTCATTATTTTTCTTACCTTACTTTACCCCATATTTACAAACCTTGAATAGCTGCCCAAGGTTGTAAGTAGTGGAATAATTTATATGTTCTTATTGAATAATTTATATGTTCTTTTGAATAATTTATATGTTCTTATTGAATAATTTATATGTTCTTTTGAATAATTTATATGTTCTTATTGAATAATTTTGATTTTGTGATATTATGTAAGAGTATATCAAAATATTTCTTGAATTTTTACATCATATTGTGGTTTATTTGCAAAAAAAACCCAATGTTTTGGATCCAAATCCTATATTCAAACATCAATATGTAACCAAAACTCAGTCATTAACACTCGCATATGTTGCAGATTTCAAATTAAAAGTGTTATTTATTAATATCATAACTAGTAAATATCCACGACAGGAATATTTATAAGTACAAGGCCTTATTCATTTCAATTTCTACCAAATCAAAAATCAAGGGACTGTTAAATTAGTAAAATTGATTTCATTTTAGTTGTACATGCTGATGTCAGTTGTAAATATAATGGAAACACGGAGATGCATCCTTTTGCATATAGAACACATGCTCATGAGCTAGGTAAGTAGTGTAAAGAAAACACTTTGAAATGAATTGAAATGTAAATGCTAATAGACCCCCAATTATCTATTGCTGTCAATATAAAGGAATAATGTTAGCAGTTGTTTAGTGAAGGATTTACTTGATATTTCAACAGTTATATACAAATTGACATATAAATTTATTTTGCATTGTAAAAAATGTGAATTTAACCTTCATAAGTTGTTTTGAAAATGGTGTTCTGCACTCTTGAAACTTTGAAACTTGGGCAAAAATTAGATAAAGCCTGCATATAATAAACTGATTCAATGTGATATCGCTTTTGATTTGTTTATATATTAATATTGTGGTAGTAATATATATTATTGATTCCATTAATGTTCAATGGTTTACTAATGTAGAATTTCACGGATAGTTGGTTTGATTTGTAATTATAAGAGAATGTTGGATTTTGTTCTTGTTTGTATGTAATTAATCTTCAGAAATACTATTTTACTTTATATTTCTGTCTTTCTTTCGTATAAATGGCAGCAGTCTCAAGGAAGGACTAGTTGTATTTCTTACTTTAAAACATAGATAATTCTAGACATAGATGCTCAAATTTTGGCAATGAGCTGCGATAACTATTTAAATTATTAGCTTAAAGTGATACTGTGTCTTCGCATGAACATAAATCTTTTATATATTCATCAGTGAACTTACCTGGATCACTTAATATCTGGAAAACTCACAAAACTAAGTCATTTGTGAAAATCGCTTAATCAATTTATTAAGCGTTTGTATCAATAATCAAATACATCTTTATGAATAATTACTTAGTTTTTTGGAAATTAATTCATTGTTTTATGTTATATATGGCAGCAGGTATTTTTTCTGATGAATAAAGCTCTTACTGGCCAAGTTTAAAATTTTCAAATTTTATGTTTATTCTAAGAGCTATTATCCCTTTAACTAAACAAATCCTTTTTCTGGGACAAAGTTACCATTGGTTAAACAGATGGTAACCTATCCCTTTTACCAAATACTCATCAATTTAATTATTTCATATTATTTAGTCTTTATATATATAGATTGAAGGGTCAAGAATAAAATTGTAATTCCTCTCTTTTGTTTTTTTGAAAAGCATCAATATTTGGAAAAGTTACTAATTATTTTCCGGACCACCATATTTAACGTGACATTATTAACCTTATCCCTTTGAATGACATGATTGAAATGATTTTAGGTACTGTAATAACTGGCTACCAATATAATGATACTTATCATATGATAGGTAAAGGTAATCCTCAATGGCCTCAGGTAAGTCTAACTAGGTTGAATTTTTTACACTACATTAATTTTGATAGAGGATATAAAATTATGATAATGTCATCATTCTGATTTCTTGATTTCATATGTCTTTATGCATGAAAGGACAACTTCAAGCCAACACGCATCATATTTTGAAGAAGCAATGAAGAAGTATTAGATTTTCTGAAACTGTGATTATTTTGTTAATTATTTGAGAAGGGAGCAATAGGCTGTATGCCTATGGTAATATGATATTCAAGTTCATTTTTCATAAGTAGAAATGTGGAGTGTATTATTTCCTCTGTCCATCAATTGGTCAATTCTGGGCTTGTGCCTTCTGAAACTCAAGAATTCAGAATTCTTCATAGGTGTAAAAGAAACTTGTTGAAATTTTTATATTATCATTCAAGGGTAAGCCCTATTGAAAATTTATTATGAGTTATTGCCCTTGTTCTTGAAAACTTATCTGTTATTAGCTTAAAAAGCGCTTTAAAAGCAGCAATTCATAACAGATTTAGATGAATAACCAATGAATTTGACAAGTGTATGACTGAAGGTTGAATATTTCATACTATGCTGTCAAAATTCTAATTTAAGATCCAAGTTGCCATTAGGCATATGCCTGGCAAGCTATCTGTAATATTTTTGATTATATATTTTTTTACATTTAAATAACAGTTATTTCAGTAAGCCAGTAAAACTTATTTCTATGAACCGATTAACTAACTAGTCAGTTTCAACCTCTATTAATGTTATGATTTTATGAGTTTGTTCTGCATTTGAACTTATATTATGTTTTAGGCATTTTTATCCCAATAACAGAAAAAATTTACAGTGAAACCGGGTGACAATATGGTAAGTGAGAATGATTAATTCATCGATAATTATATCTATTCAAATTATGTGAATGCTAATACCTAGTACATGTATACTATATGATCTTTGAAACATGCTTATGAAATTGTCCTTAGATTACTTTGCAATATTCTGTAACCTTAATTAGATTGATTATGGGAACTGTATTTTTCTCTTTTCTTTATAGTTAGCTAGATGTACATATAATTCTACACAGCGAGACACAACCACTTATATAGGGTATGTTTTTGTTAATTAGGATTGTTTTTGTGCCTTTACCTAGCCAACTGTAGCTTTATCTAGCCAACTGTAGCTTTATCTAGCCAACTGTAGCTTTACCTAGCCAACTGTAGCTTTACCTAGCCAACTGTAGCTTTATCTAGCCAACTGTAGCTTTATCTAGCCAACTGTAGCTTTACCTAGCCAACTGTAGCTTTACCTAGCCAACTGTAGCTTTATCTAGCCAACTGAAGCTTTACCTAGCAACTGTAGCTTTACCTAGCCAACTGTAGCTTTATCTAGCCAACTGTAGCTTTACTAGCCAACTGTAGCTTTACCTAACCAACTGTAGCTTTATCTAGCCAACTGTAGCTTTACCTAGCCAACTGTAGCTTTACCTAGCCAACTGTAGCTTTATCTAGCCAACTGTAGCTTTACCTAGCCAACTGTAGCTTTACCTAACCAAACTTCGTTAGCTTTACCTAGCCAACTGTAGCTTTACCTAGCCAACTGTAGCTTTACCTAGCCAACTGTAGCTTTACCTAGCCAACTGTAGCTTTACCTAGCCAACTGTAGCTTTACCTAGCCAACTGTAGCTTTATCTAGCCAACCGTAGCTTTACCTAGTCAACTGTTGCTTTACCTAGCCAACTGAAGCTTTACCTAGCCAACTGTAGCTTTACCTAGTCAATTGTAGCTTTACCAGTATATGGGCAGGTGTAACAGTGCGTGCTTGTATTGATGTTTTTATTCAATTTAATTTTCATTCATAGCCAAACTATTTTGGAATTTAATAAAAAAAAATAAAAAAAATAGGAACTACACAGCTCTGAATATATGTGCTTTCTTACAAATAATATTTGAATTTTTTAATCCATAAATACAATTTCATTTCTTTTTTTCTGATATTGTGTTACTGTCCTGTTTTAATGAGACTAACAAAACCATGTAGGACCCAATGATTGTAGAGAGGCCAAGTTGACAGTCTCTTGTGATTTTGTTATTCCAGAATATATTCAAATTTTTATGTGGTTTTCTTAGATTTATTCAATGTGAACCTATTGGTTATTTTTCAGACCAACTGGAAAGGATGAAATGTGTAACTTTTACACCATGTTTTACACGGATGCGTCTGTAAAAACAACCTTTAGTCAGTGTGGTGGTTCAGAATACCCTGATTTAGTCAGCCATTTACCCCCAGGTTCAGATACCCGACTACCCCCCAATCCATTACTAGATGAAATGGCTGGACATCATCATCATCATCCACAGGCACAAACACCTCCACCAACCACAGGTAATAACAATAGACCTGATCAATCTAGACCTTATCCTGATGCAGATTATCCAGGCTATCAATTTCGTTCAACTAATGTAAATAATCCACGTTATCGTAAAAGATATGGTCAGGACTATTATGACTATGGTGAAAATGAAGGTTGGAATAATTATGACACAAATGCAAATGACTTTGATCCCAACGTTGAAAATGGCAGAAGTCGAAATCGTAACAAACAATTCATGGCAATGAATGATCAAATTAAAGGGTTTTCTCATCTCAAGCCACAAAAAACTAACAGCCCATCAGTTTTAGAAACAACTACAACTGTTAAGACAACCACTATTGAAGGTGGGATGGCTCTAAAGGGAGCCTACTCTAAATTACTGGCCACAACATCATCTACAAGTAAGTCTCGAGGCGTCTGTATGTCTTGATGTTGTGGCTTATTGAATGACAAAAGCAATAGAGATTAGTATGTATTGTTACCCACCTGAATCCCTCAATATCTCTAGATTCTAACATTTTCCACTTGTTTAATTTGTTTGTTACCTGAATAATATCTCAAAAGGAAAAATACATGAAGGCGTTTATTTGATTAATTACCGGTAGTAACAGTCTGTATCATGCGGATAAAGATATTTCTTAATCAAAAAGGATTGCCAACAGATTTGCTTCAAAATTAACTTGATCTAGAAATACTGGACTCCTGGCTAAAAGTTTGACAGGAATTTTGTACAGCGTTCTTACAGACTTATTCTTCTCCAAACATTACTCACTCAATTTGAAATCTAGTTTCTTTTGAAACTACAAAATGTTTGCCATGTTATTCACAAGTTTATCTAAAATAATGTCAAAGCTCTTTATGTGGAATGTGCAATTAGATATAGATGTTTATTTGATATTTATTAGGCATGTGTTTGTTTATTGTTGTTTTGCTAGAGTTGTGTTAGATTACATTTAGTATATATAAGTGAAAATTAGATATTGTATCCAAACTGAAGCCTTTGTTGGTGCTGATGATGGCCTCTTTTTGTTGTAAATGATTACTAAGATTTTTAACCTGTATAAATTTCTTAGATTTAAGACTTTAAGATTTATGTTAAATCTGATTTAAGTAATTTTTTTTCTTTTCCTG
This sequence comes from Nipponacmea schrenckii, assembly GCA_030562195.1. NCBI lineage: Eukaryota > Metazoa > Mollusca > Gastropoda > Lottiidae > Nipponacmea > Nipponacmea schrenckii. The sequence goes on from CM060200.1 coordinate 4,804,433, forward strand.
TAATTTTTCCCTTTTTATTGTTTGAAATTTCAAAAGCAACAAATTTTCAATTAAAATGAAACACAGGATTCTTTCAGTTTCAATCAAGTTTGACATCAGGTTCCACTTCATTCTGGCATCAATCATTACTGAAAATTGATACTGATCGGGAAATTATCACAGCTTTTTTTTGTTACATTTAATTGTAAAGGAACCATATATCAAGTTATATTTCTGAATGTGGACACATTTTATTGAAATTGAACCCTCAGAAAAAATGTGTACATTTCCCAGATGATATTAGATATATTTTCTTCAGGAGTTGCTATGGAAACAGATTTGTATTTTGATAAAGAATGGCCGACTGGTAATAGACTAGGTCAAGTTGGTGGTGTAGCAACTGATAAGCATGGAAATGTATATATTTTCCATCGTGGTTCCACAATATGGGAATGGGAGTAAGTATATTATAGCTCTATAGTTTCTACTAGTAGAACATTCACAAACAATCTCATTCTACATTATGAACCTTGATCAATCTTATTAAGGAAAAGAAGACTACAGCATTTTTTAATCCAAATCTCTAGGGATCCTTAACATGCTAGAAAACATGAGGCATTAATTCATTGCCAAATATGAATGACTATTAATCCTGTTCTGAAGCCCCTCCAACTGATATCACTGAGTGACAGTCATTGGACAAATTTGAAATTAGGATCTGGAAGTATGCAGCGATCATGTCTTGGACGTTTGGTGAGCTTGTGTCTAAACTACCAACCACTTGGTAATGGCATTTATCAATAGACTGATCAATTGTACTCAGGTAGGTGTTTTGATTGTTCAGTCTAGCTCTTGGCAGAAAAGACATCTTAACCAAGTATTCATTAATAAATTTTAGCTCATTTGATGCCTATAATGTATTTACTAAACAAGATGCTACCATACCAGAAAAAACTATTCTTGTATATGACAAAGATGGGACATTAATCAGAGCTTTTGGTGAAAATTTGTAAGTTGATTTTTTTTCAATTTATTTCTTTGCAATATGATGAAAATTAAGTTCAAGATTATTTTATTTTGTGTTTTTTGATGTTTTTGATGTGATAGACATATTTTTTTATTCTTGTTTTGAATATTTTCATGGCTCATGAAAAATGTGATAAGAGAAAGTGAAAAAATAATTTTTTGCATATATTATTAATATTTTATTTTAAAATATCTATAAAAAAATATATATGCTCATTATAACTTTGATATGCATTACATTATTTCAGATTCTATATGCCTCATGGACTTTCTATTGATGATCAGGATAATGTTTGGGTAACAGATGTAGCTTTACATCAGGTAATTTTCCTTATATTTAATACAATTCATCCATATCATACATAACCTAGTGTCCAAAAGAAACGATACCAATGTTTTTTCAATTCTTTTTTTCACAAAGTGAATTTTTTAATATGAAACCTGCTAATATGTATTGCACATCCCAAACACCTCATAGTCGATCAAAAATACTGGGAAGAATCAATCTCTTCTGGGAAAAACACAAATTTCGGGAAAGTGACATTTCCCTCTCTAGCTGTAGGTGCATATAAACTGTATAAAACAGCTGACAGACCCCACCTATTTTTAAAGGCTTGTCATATTGATTGTACAGATTTTATTCAAATGAATTTCTGCACAGATGTTGATAAAAGATTTTTCAAAAGTATTACACCAATCCTAAATTTCTGCAGTTTTTAGTATTTCTTTACTGTCTTTGCAAACAAGTGGTATCGTTTCTTTTGGACATTAGTTTATATACAAACAAAATTACTTTCATACTATAACTATCAAACTGTCAAATTATATTTATTTATAACATACAAGAAATGAAAGAAACTTTTGGTTTTATTTAAGGCTATGAGGTTCCCAGCTGGTAAAGATAAACCTGATTTGATACTGGGTGAAAAATTTAAACCTGAATCAGATGAGAACCATTTCTGTAAACCAACAGATATAGCTATTCTTTCTACTGGTGAATTCTTTATTTCTGATGGGTAAGTTCAGATTTGCTTACCTTTCACATTTATGGCCAGATATGTTAGAGTGCTAATTGTTTGTAAATCATTGGCATTGTGAATTTCATACTGCTGAGATATGTTTAAGATATATAATCTACAATCAATATTGGAACAACTAGTTTGGAGATAAAGTACTATTATACCACTAACTATCTGGGTGCCAAATGTCAACTTGTTGATCTCTTTGTCAGGAAGGATTGAGCTCAATTCAAAGACAAAACCATAAACCAGATTTAAATTAAACTATGGTAAACTTACAATGTTGAAAATTACCATTCCTCATTTTACAGCTTGATTTTGGTCTGACTGAAACAGTCAATTGTATAGATGATTATTTTGTGGAAAATTCTTACTGGAAATGTGTAGAAATCTTACAAACAGCAACTTATTTTCTAGGTATTGTAATGGTAGAGTGATGAAATTTTCGGCTGATGGAAAGTTTCTAAAACAATTTGGTACCCAGGATCTTTATGCTACAAGTAAGACTATTAGATTTTAAGGTTGTCAATTATGTGCATGTTTCATTAAAAATAAAGGGTTAATAGCATGAAGTAAATTCTTAGCCTGAGAGTCGATTTAATAACAATATACAATTGAAATTAAAAAAGTAATTTATTAAATAAAATAGCACATTTGATATGGAAAACCTAAATACATTTTGTTTATTCTCATGCATTGGCACCTCACGATTAAATAATCGATTTTATTTATTCCTTTCTGCTTGTAGATGATGGGGAGCCGCCAAATGGAGCATTTGATATTCCTCACTCTATTACCTTAGCTGAAGATAAAAATTTAGTGTGTGTAGCTGATAGGGAAAATGGTAGAATACAATGTTTTGACTTTGAAGGAAAGTTTAGTCACATTATCAAAATTTCAGAGTTTGGTTCCAGATTGTTTGCTATTGAATATACTCCATTACATGGTATGTATATTTTTTTTTTTTTGTATTTAATTATACATGTAGTTACAAATGGTATATTATTGTATTATTTATTTCAAACAGTATGTTATTGTGTGATTTATTTTAGATAATGCATCATTGTGTTTTTTTATATGTTATATGATTTATTTATATAGTATGTTTATGAATGATTGTATTATTTATGATGATGCATCATTGTATGATTTGTTTTAGATGATGTATCATTATATGATTTTAGACCATGTATCACTATATGATTTTAGTTGATGATGTATCATTGCATGATTTCAGATAATGTATCATTGCATGATTTATTTGAAATTATGTATCATTGTTTGATTTTAGATGATGATGTATCATTGCATGATTTTAGATGACGTATAATTGTATGATTTTAGTTGATGATGTATCATTGCATGATTTTAGATAATGTATCATTGCATGATTTATTTTAGATGATGTATCATTGTTTGATTTTAAATGATGACGTATCATTGTATGATTTATTTTAGATAATGTATCATTGTATGATTTAATATGATGACGTATCATTGTATGATTTATTTTAGATAATGTATCATTGCATGATTTATTTCAGATGATGTATCATTGTATGATTTATTTTTAGATTATGATGTATCATTGTATGATTTATTTTAGATGATGTATCATTGTATGATTTATTAAGATGATGTATCATTGTATGATTTATTTTAGATAATGTATCATTGTATGATTTATTTTAGATGATGATGTATCATTGTATGATTTTAGATGATGATGTTTCATTGTATGATTTATTTTAGATGATGTATCATTGTGTGATTTATTTAAGATAATGAATCATTGCATTATATATTTTAGATGGTGTATCATTGTATATTTTATTGTAGATGGTATGTTGTTTGCCGTAAATGGTCCAGTATTTGATGGGGTGAAGAAAGTGGTTCAAGGTTTTAGTGTTGATATTCAATCAGGAAAACTTTTACAGTCTTGGAATATACCTCAGGTACTTAGATAAATTAGAATAATGTTAAGTGAAGATTTTTCTGTGGAGCAAGGCATACAGTTATCCTCTGGTATCAGTTTGGTAAATTAAGTTATCTGATTTAAATGTTGCCATTTTTTAGACCATACAATAAAAATTTCAAACACTGAACTGGGCCACTCAATATGTAAATGATACAATTTATCATTTTTTAGGGGTTAAACAGTCCACATGATGTAGCAGTGAATCATATTGATCATTCTGTATATGTTGGAGAAATAGATAAACGAGTTTGGAAGTTTATTATGTCACATAAGGCAGGCAGTGGTAAGTGTGCGTTTACATGTTAATGATTTTCATTAATCTGAGAGCTATGTATGACCCAGGCTTTGATTTTACAGGATGTTATCTGAATTGTTATGCTGAAGTACTAACCTATTGATAACATCTTGTGAAAGATTTGTATTGTCATGATTTGAGTAGTGAATTAATTGAGATGTCAAATTTTGCCAGGCCATTTATTTTGCTGAAATTCGTTTGTTCTCAAGATATCCCAATAATGTAATTTGAGAGTAATTGATGGCTATTTCGCAACAAACTGATTTTTACATGAACTTTATTTAAAAATATTTTTTACAGTACCAGAAAAAAAAGAGTATCCTGCCCTTGATGAAAATAAAACTGATAATCAGAATGGTGATAAACCAGGTAGTTCTACACCATCAATAGTCATTGGTGTCTTATTAGTTGTACCAGTGATATTAGTTATTATTATAACTATATTAGTTAGAATGTATCATACAGGTTAGTTATTGATTGCATTATTAAGGTCAATAGTTGGTGTCTTATTAGTTGTACCAGTATTATTTTTCTATTATTATACACCCATACATTAATGTGTATATAACTGTCAACCCTGTCTGCCTGTCTGTCCATCTGTCTGTCTGTCTCACCATCTGTCCGTCTGTCTGTTTGTCTGTTCACAGTTGTTGTGGACACGATAATATGGAGCTGTTTTCTTGATGGATTTGACAAAATTTGGTGTGAGTGTTTGTTATAACTCAAGGGTGAACCCTATTGAAAATCAGATTAATTGAAAAATATTTAATTTGAGTTATTGCCCTTGTTCTTGAAAATGTGTCTGCCTTTGTTCTTAAATTCTATGTGGACACAATAAAGAGCTGGTTTCTGGATGGATTTTAAGGACTTTGTAATCACTCAAGATTTAACCACATTAAAAAAAAATATTTACTATGAGTGATTGCCCTTGTTCCAAAATTCTCTGTGGACACGATAGAGAGCTGGTTTCTAGTGGGATTTTGAAGGAACTTTGTGTTTGTTATAACCAAAGGCATGAACTCTATAGAAAATCAGGCCAATCGAAAAATATTATATGGGTTATTGCCCTTGTTGTTGAAAACATATTCCTGTGTTCTTGAATTCTATGTGGATACTATAGAGAGCGACTTGATGGATTTTGATAAAATTTGGTGTGATTGTTTTTGAAATTAAACTAATTATTTACTATGAGTTATTGCCCTTGTTTTCTCCAATTCTTTGTGGACACAATAAAGAAATGGTTTCTTGTTGGATTTTGACAAAACTTGGTGTGAGTATTTGTAATCAACTAAGGATGAACTCTATTAAAAATAAGACCAATCCAAGACTATTTATATGAGTTGTTGCCCTTGTCTTGAATTCTTTGTGAACACAATAGAAAAATGGTTTCTTGTTGGATTTTGATGAAATTAGGTGTGAGTGTTTGTAATCATTCAAGGATAAACCTATTTGAAAAGCAAACTAATCTAAAATATTTTGTATGAGTTATTACCCTTGTTCCTGTTTCATTTATTGTGGACACAATAGAGAGCTGGTTTATGGATTTTGATGAAACTTGGTGTGAGTGTTATTAACCCAAGGATGAACTTAAATTAAGATCAAGAAAAATCTTTCATTTACTGATAACTCTTGTCAACCTCCTGGATAATTGGCTGCTATTATAAATGTAGGTGTCAGCGCTATTAGTTATTGTTATGGCTGTATTAGTTAGAATGTATCATACAGGTTACCGGTAGTTATGGATAATATATTTATATGCCAACATAAATATGTTGACGTATATTGTTGTCACCCTGTCCGTGGTCTGTCTGTCATTTCTGTCCGTCAACATTCGTTGTGGGTACAATAGAAGCTACAATGATTTAATGGATTTTGATAAAACTTGGTGTGATCATTGGAATTTAGAAGACGGCAGAGAAGCTCACAACATATATGTTGTATGGTAGATGCTATAAATCAAAGGATAAAAAATAAAATAACGATGCTGACGGCGTATGTTACCTTGCCTGACAAGCTGTGTTCAAACAAGCCTCTGAACTCTATTATCATTTTGTTAAAAATTACATTTTGTCATTGCTTTCTTTCATTTAACTCCTTGCTTTTAGATATCTTCTTCTTTAGTCTAATCATTAGTTATCTCTATATGTTTTCCTTTCCCTTTTGTGGTGTGTATGTAGGTTGTTTTTCTCCCATGCAGAATGAGGGAACTGCCATGAAAAAGGACAATAGACCTATCAAATCACCCAAATGACAAGAGGAATATTCATTGTCATAATCTCCATAAGTCATTGTATATAATCTTGTAGGAAAATTAAAGTCCTGTAAAAAGTGCAGGCATCAAGAATCAGGTTGAAAGAGGTAAAATTTAAGGGACGTGGCTTTACTAAAATCTATTTGGCTGGTAGATATAATGTGATAATGACTATTAAGTCTATAACTTTATATTGAAATATAAAATAAAATATTTCTTTCACCATCTTACATAGTATTAAATATATAATAGGTAAAAGAACTTACAAAGTAAATGGTTGATAAAGGTATGTTTTAGGCATCAAATCACACTTGGGCTGCAAGTAATACAGAAAAAAATACATTTAAACAAGGTGTTCATTTAGTGGTTATTTGACTGTGATTTAATGATTTGATGAATATTCACTTTGGAGAGTGGTTGTAACGTTATTACTAATTACCATACACAGGAATGTATGAATGTGGAATATAAGTAACTACCTGGCAATATTGTCATATAAATATTTGCTTTCCCAATTAGTGGTGTTCTATTAATTATCATTGTTTGTCTGTAATTTAATAAAAGTGAAGACACAGTCTTAATTTCTAGACCATTATTAACAATTTTAATTTCTGTACTATTATTAACAATGTAATTTCTACACCATTATTAACAATTTTAATTTCTGTACCATTATTATCAATTTAATTTCTAGACCATTTTTAACAATTTAATTTCTAGACCATTTTTAACAATTTTATTTCTAGACCATTATTAACAATGTTTTTTACTGAACCATTATTAACAATATTTTTTACTGGACCATAATTAACAATATTTTTTACTGGACCATTATTAACAATATTTTTTACTGGACCATAATTAACAATATCTTTTACTGGACCATAATTAACAATATTTTTTACTGGATCATTATTAACAATATTTTTTACTGAACCATTATTAACAATATTTTTTACTGGACCATTATTTACAATTTAATTTGTAGCTCATTATGAATAATCTAAATTCTACACCATAATTAATAATCAAAATTTCTAGACCATTATTAACAATTTTTTTTACTGGACCATTATTAACAATTTAATTTCTAGACCATTATTACCAATCATAATTTCTAGACCATTATTAACAATATTTTTTACTGGACCATTATTAACAATCTAATTTATAAACCATTTTGGATAATCAAGTTTCGAGACTAGCAATCGTAATTACTGGACTATGATTAACAATCTTAATTTTTAGACCATTATTAACAATCTTTATTACTGGACTATTAGTAATAATTTTTATTTCTAGATTATAATCAATATTCTTTATTTCTAGTCCATTATTAAAAATCTTTTATACTCATGTTTGTGAAACATAATCTGTTAATGGTCCTAATATTTAGACTTTTACATATTCATTTTGCCAAAACATAAACAAACTAATTATTGAATTTTAATTGTGAAGAAAGGTTACAGATGGTTCAGATCATTGGAGATTGGATAAGGCTACTAAATTATGTTTAACTCTTGTATCTTTATCCTTTAGTTTTTTGCATATCCTCTTTCCATATATTTAACCTGTAATATTTTCATAGATTTTCTCAAATGTGGTCATTTTTTTATGGAAAGGGCTGGACTAATTGTTGATTCTTCTAACATTGAAACAAAACTTCCTCAAAACAAAATACTGCTATGTCTTGATAGAGTATTTGTTTATATTAATTTATAATAATAATGTCTGTATGTCTTTCTAACCTCAGGTTTGGGTTTTCATTCCTCTGTTTCATTTCTAATAGATGTATACTATTCCATGATTTAGCCTAGAATAATGTTAATGTCAGTCTTCCGTATATGTTTTAAATTTCCATACTTCATTATTTCTAACTGTTTTACACATCTGAAAGCTTTATTCTTTTGCTTTTTTTTAAATATTTTTTGTGATACTGCCCTGGTATTAGATATGAGGTTGATATTAACCATAAACTGTGTTTTTCTTCAGGTAAATTTGGCAAGAAGAAAGGAAATAGAGTTTTTAATATACAGAATTTTTTCAACTCTCATAAAGGATTTGATAGATTAAGTACAGAAGAGTCTGATCATGAGATAGATGTTTATGATGATTCTGATCAGGAAGAATATACTGCTCCTACTAAACCCAAAATGTAGTTCTATTAAACGTAGCTTTAACCTTGACCTTGGCAAATTTTACTTTTTATAAGGAATTCCATACCTTGTGTTATCATGAACATAATTTGCAAATCATTATTTAATTTTTAAGAAATTTCAATAATTTATCTGTGTTATTTAATATAATTTATGTTTGTATACATAATATGGTGGTACTAGTCAATACTTTTACATAAGAAACAATTGTGATTTTATTAGAAGCACTATGGTAACCAATGAAATTTCCGGAATGAAACTCTGAGTCTGTATTTCAGAGTCAAATTTGCTTGTCTTATGTTAACTGGAGCCTAGTCTAGTAAACACGGGTGTACAGTTTTAGTTTTTATGCTTTGATCTGTAGGACATCATTGTCAAATGAAAGAGGTAATATAAAAATTAAATGTTCCAGTCATTTGGATTGGAAATTGTTATAATTGATTTTAAATTTTAGTTTTATTTACTAGTTATATGTAAAGTCTAGAATTTGTGTCAGTCAGCAAATATTTTTGAAGTACTTTATTTTTCGGCTCTTTTTTGCAACATTTTTAATCTGGTCCTCAAGGTGATTTGCAAATGTTTTATGCAAACTTTTTTTTGAAAGGGCTGATGTGAGTTTTGTAAAATACTAAAGGGCTGCTCTGGCAGTATAGTAGTAAATAGTGAAGAAAGATTATAGTATTATATGATGGAGAGTATTTTATGGGAACAGGGTTAATTAATAGAAGCATAAATAATCTTGTAAATACTGTAAATTATAATTGCTGTATAGATTTTATTGTAGTATAAAGAAACCAAATCTAGTAGGTTTTAGTCTCTCTTTCAGTTCTTAAACTGTCTTAAGGCTGAAAAATATTATTCAGACTACTACCTCCGTTTTCTAGAGAAAAACTAGCTCCACTAAAAAGAAAAATGGCCTTTCTTGATGAAAAAAAAGTAGAAACGGTTAAATTTGGCTTTCATAAGATGTTGTTTCATTTTCTACTTGTACTGTACTGTAAGAAAATTTATTAATTTAGCCTTATAATGGGGGTTTTCTCTTCTGATTTTCTCAAGAATTTGTTTCTTTATTTTTTCTTCCTGCCTTGACAGATTTTCCAGAAAAAATGAACAAAACAAGAAAATTAATTTCATTATATGATTGTGGGAAATTCAGGATAAAATTTCACATTTTCTTCTCCTATTTCATAATGTGTTTAAGTAAGTATTGTTTTGCAACTATGTAATTTGACTTCAATAGTGAAGAACATAATAATATACTCTTGTGATTAATCTGAATTTTATATGAAAGACACTTCACATGCACAAGAAAAAGGGTCACATAGTCTGATACCTAATCCAGTTTTTTTGTGATTTAATAATTGTTTACAATATAAATCAGAAAAAAACTTTATATACATCCTTAAGTTTTTTATATATATAACTTATATATACCCTAAGAAAATGGGGATAACATAACTTTCAATATAAAATATGTAAAACAGGTTGGAAAATATGCATGGTTTAAAGTTGAGTAAAAAGTATTTTTACATCCAGTGTGTATTATTTAGTTGGGTTGGGCAGTAATGATACACAATTAAATATACATGTATATATATTTTTTTTCAAATTTGTCTCAACATTTCAAATTTGACCTTGATATTTAAAGAAAAGAATCCTGATATTTCAACATGTTTGAAATACAATTAGAAACTTGTATGTTACTCCAGTTACATTTTAAATATCATTTGAGTCACAGGAAGGCTTGTACTTGGGGGATTTCTTATACCCCTCCTGACAATCCCTGCTTCAAGGTCAAGGTCAACTCATTTTTGTTTTATAAATTAAATATTTTTCATAATATTTGACCAAAAATCCATAGAATTAAACCCATTTATTGTCATTGCCCAATCTTCAATGTTTTGGATAATTTAGTACATATAATTTGGATATACAATTTTTATCATGCATATAGCCCAGACTTAGCTAGGAGAGAATAGTCCTATCACCTTTATTTTTATTATGACTGTTTATTATTGTACAGTATTGTTTTATTTTATGGTCATATCAGGAAAAGAGATATAATTTTTTTCACTATTAGGTCTTAGCATATCTATTATTATTATTATTATAATGTTGTTGTTGATTTTGTTAGATATAGTATATTTTTGTTGTCTTAAATTACTGCCGTTGCTATACCATTGGGACAAAAAAAAATACCTACTTAAATACATGATTTTCATATCTATAAAATCGGCATATTAAAAATCATAAGATTTTATGAAATATTAGTGTATTACTGTAAGGATGAAAAAAAATGAAGCCAATTGTGATTATGTAAATGATTACTGACTATATATTTATAGAAAAAAAATAAATTCAACTTTGATAATCATTGCTGGCGGCTATTTTTGTTTTATACATTTCTAATTTTAAATTTGTTATCTTCTGCAAAAAGTTTCAAAATACATTATTTTGTAATGGAAATCTATGTTAATCTTTATACAAATTGTAAGTTCTACATGTATTAGTCATGTAATGTTTTATTATACAGCAAGTCCTGTTGATTTTAAGGATAAAAAAAATGAGGGGTTAAATGAAAATAATACAGTACTTCAGTTTATCTTATGACAGAATGTTCCACCATGTTCCTTGCAACAGTACGATTATAGCCTCTCGGTTGCATAAGGAACATGACGTTCGGCATGGAATCTGATGATGAAAGCTAAAAAATTACAAACGCTCAATCACTGACAGTGACACTAATGATTTGAGAGACATTGATCATAACATTGTGATAGTCATTGGTCACAAAATTATAGAGACATTGAACTTCATGTTTCTCAGACGTATAAAAGAATATTTCTTAACTCTGTTGCTGAAGGGATGTCTTTGAGTAGAGTAAAATACCAAATCAAATTTATGTGAGAAAATCTTAGTTTAATTTAGTCTTTCTGAAACTAGTCGAAATATCACTTAAGTTAAATTGTCTGTAGACATTCCAGATGGACAACTGTTAAAAAACGGCAGCTTTAATTTGCATAAAATAACTTAAGTACTATGTCATTTCAAATCTCTGCCAAAATATTCTTCATAAATAAATAAATTCATAAAAATACGAGTTATTTTTTCTGTTCATGTATCTTTAAATTTGAATTGTATGTGATCAGCATATTTTTGACTGAAGATTCTCTGTATTGGTCTTGGGAAATTGACGTCAAGCATCGTCTGTGGAATGTGATAGAGGCTAAGCGTCCATTCCTAGTCTTTGGTAAGTACAGTTTAAGCATCATAGTAATATTTATTAATTAAAAAATTTTTATTTAAATATTATTAAATTATGAAACGTAATTCGAGCAGATGAAACAAATATTCAGACAAGGATGTCCGTACTGTTCATGTTTCTTCCGTATAATAGAATATGCCTACATGATTTATACCATATGAAAAAGATTTGGGAACAGGTTTCGCTAAATTCAGTTATTTATAAAATCACTCTTGACAATGTCATTGAAAATGTTGACCAAACAGAATCAAAGTATTATGACTACGGACCTGTTAACCGACTCATATTAACTTTCTCATACTATAAGTAACATATTCTATGAGACTTTTTAAATGAACGGGTGACCTGAATACACAAATGTAAAGTGGTCAACATGAACTATCATCTTCACAATGTCAACGAACTTTATTTTATACCTTGACACCAATATCGGCAATTTTCTTGTATCACGAACGTTTGAAATTTGATTGGATTACGACTACAGCCATAGCTGCAAGCGTAATAACTCGTTGTGTTGTAAACTGATGTATTAAATATAATTTTATAAGACGGATTACTAGTACATTATTACAGTCACCTATGTCCATCCGTTGGACGGTCCGTTAACAATTGCTCGTAAACACTCTAGAAAGCACAATTCTTGACAAATTGTGACGTAACTTTATGTTAGTGTTCGTAATCACCTATGGATGGACCCATTTGAAAATAAATAAAATATCGAAATGTATGAATTGTTGCTCTTGTTCTTTAAAACGCGTTCGATTTTTTGGCTTGTAAACATTCAACAAGGCACAATTCTTTACGGATTTTGATGAAACTTGATGAAATTGTTATCACCCAAGGATGAACCATATTTGAAATCGAAAATACTGAAAAATGTTTAATGAGTTATTGCCTATATAAGGTACAATTCTTGACAGCTTTTGTTTAAACCTATTAATGTTGTACAGAAAAGAAGTGACTGAAGGTTGAATATTTCATTCCAGTGATTGTTCCTGTACTGTCAAGCTTTTATGCAAATTCAATGCTGACAGTGGGCGTGTAATAACTTGCCTGACAATCTATTTTTAATTGATAGGAAAGTCAGGAACATAATTTTTCATCCATATTCAAACACACAATAATAATATCATATATAATCATTATCATAATAAATTCACAGCAAATCTGTAAGTTATATACACAAATTTATTAATATCTATGCAACATGATCTCATCTTGTACTAAGGCGTATTGGGTGTTGATTATCCATAGTTATTCTCTAAAACGTATTTAAAGGGTTGCAAGGAAGTCACGTGGCTGTATGTATAGAGTTTAATGTATTCTTGTTGGTTTACTGAAAGTAAGTTACAACGAGGTTCAGCATTGGATCATATTTTTTAAGGCATGGATTTTGTGAGTACAATTGATTGTTTCTAAATTTTTACCAACATTATCTTTGATATAATTAAACTATTTCTATTTTGTTTATTTATCTCGATATTCGGGTATTTTGCTTCAATAGAATCTAGGGATTCGGACAGGAATCGGTTCCCGGCAATATAAGTGGGTATTTTCTAAAAAAAACCCAAGAAGACTCGGGATTTCAGTGCCCGAATATGTCGAGAATTTTGCCCAAATATGATCGAGACGAAAATTTTGGGGGGGGGGGGGGGGAGGCTGCTCCCCCCTCCCGTACGCCTATGAATTCGGCGCAATATAAAGATCATTATTATCTCTAGAGTTGACACTTTATAGTTTGAAATGAGTATATTCGTGATAATATTCTGACATGCTCAAAGATCTCACGAAATAGATGAAAGTAACTGTAAGTTTAAAAAATCCAACTATTTTAGCTAACAAATCATACGAGATGAATAATTTTGATCATATTTTGTATCGAATCATTTTCTCAATTATTAATGCCTTTTTAATTACTGCCTTTTTAAAAACAAATATGGCCTAAACAAGCAGAAACATGTAGGAATATCTCCTTCAGAATCATTTTCTAAATCATATAGGCTACATCTTCCTTTTAAGTTGACCTATATACACAGATAAACATCTTCTGATTGATTCTGATAAATATATTCAAAAGTCCCTAAGACAAATTATTTCATGCAATCGTAACAGATTTCCTTCCTTTCCTTAGTTAAAGAACGTTTTAGCACAGACAGAAAACTTAAAGTTGATCCTTTCGTGGAAAAAGTAGTTTTAATCTTTCTACAATAGGCCTACATGTTACTTCTCTTGAGAAGTCCACTATTCGGTTTGTTTTACGGGATGTGGATTCACACAATGTACTTTGTTAATCTAAAACCTCAATTTTTCAAAATTTATTAGAAGACAGGGAGAATGATAGTCATATAGAATGAAAAGATTCCAATTTTTATACATAGGGCCTAGCCATAAACATATTTATATGATGTGAAATGTTGATAATGGTTCTAATTTCATATGACATGAACTATATTTAAAGCTTAATATAGCGATTTCATTTTTTTAAAAATATATATTATTATACATTACATCTTAAAATATACAATTATAGCATAGGATATTCGGGCACAGATAGATTTCATTATTAGATATGACAAAAACAATGACATTATTCGGAATTCAAGCGGAAAATTTATTAACAAATATGTAAAAACATTCGGGCGAAATTTTATTTACTTTTTCTACCCCTTGTCCAAAAGTTTTTTCGGGCTTTATTAACCATTTGAAATAAATGAAAAGACTCCACAACAGCCATAACCGTTTGACATCTATCAGAGGTTGAAGGAGTCTCCAAGTTATGGCTGCTATGAAACATTTAAATTAATAGATACACGGGGCGTTGGTTCATATTTTCTAATAGTTTAAGTAAACAAAATGGACAAATGGTCCTCATTAGAGTCAACAAACTAGACCATCATCGGTTGAAAAAAATATATGTCCAAAGTTTAGTTAACAGGTATGTGTCAACATTTGTCAAGTGGTTGACTTAAATAAGATCTCTCAAAAAAACATCACGTTATGTAGGTCCTTATCCGAATTTTTAATGTGGTTATTAGGTCTTGTCACACAGGTAGCATTATAATCACCACCCTTCTTCCCTTCTGTTTTTTTTTTTTTTTTTTTTCATATGAAAAAAATAGCTAAAATGTCAATGCAAGTGCTGCTCCATTAATGTTCTTTTTTTTCTATACACTGTATATAAAAATATACTAGAACAAAAACTCGAGAAACAGTTTTTATAAAATTGCACATTCCTAAACTCATACTATTGCAACAATATTGCATCTTAACTGCGCGCCCGCCACAACTGTTACGTTCTTTATTTATATTGAAGGGTTTGGTAAGAAAGTCCATCAGAATAATGGTGTCGGTAATACTACGTTTATTGGGTTTTTACTGGCTTTCCTTCAAATATAGCTATTATAGCAGATCGGACAAGAAAATCATACGATCCTAACGTAGAATCTAATCTAATTGCTGTGTTCATAAATACAAAGGTGAACCTATTTAATCTTAGATATTGTGCGCACTAGCTTGACAAAGTGAAGATGGAGAACTTAAATCATTCCATCGGAACTCTCTATTGGTATCAAACATAATTGACTACGCAATCTAGTAATTTGATTTAACTTAATCAACAGACAACTGGCGTATACTCGTCACGACAAAAAGCAAATATACTGAAGTCCTATAATATATTTCAATACAATTTGAATAAAAAAGTATAGTCTTATATCTATAATTATAGAATGACTAGCAATTCCCATTGAATGGGTGTTGAGTTTGGTATTAGTAATGAATCATGTGCTTATTACTTCACATATTTTTGATCTATCTCTTTCAAATGACTCATTATAAAGCAACAAGCTATGGGTGGCCGAATGTCCGAACATTCCAGAGTCCGATTCAATTAGTCTTAAAACATTTTTAATGTTTGTGCTTAAGACAATTCTTTAGAGCTGAATACTTACTGTAGACACATCACTATTAATAGGCCTAGGTCACGTTATTCAACATAGAACCATAGAAATTTCCAGGAACCCCGGGACATCTAATGACTCCCGATATATCCGTTCAAGCTGATAGATCATGTCATACGATATATCAACGTCATCGCTAATTTTATTTATCAAGTTAGATACTTGTTATTTAAGAATTAGGCGAAATCTGCCAACGACGACCATTTTGTACGTTTTTAATCACGTGACCTACTGGAGCGCCCTCTTTTAAGTAGCGATATTGCTAATTGATTTGTACGTTGTACATTATGATCGAATGCTGTATACAAGGACCTGTAAATGTGCATGTCTGTGTAGTAAACGATGATTTATACAAGTACCCATACAATTTGACAAGTTGACTTGTATTCAGCTCTGAAGAACTGTTTGTTGCCCAATTTAAAAAAAAAGTTTAGACTAGTTGAATAGGATTTTTTTGACATTCGGTCACCCATAGTATAAGCAAAAAAATCTTATGGTCGGTCGGATCAAATTTTTATGGCTGAGCTCGGCAAAAAATTAATACACAGCCATTGAACAACAACAAATGATTAAGATATCGCTGACAAAGTAATAATAATCAAATGACGAAAACAAAGGATCCCCTGCCCCCTCCCTCTATATGGGTCATTTAAATTTACACAATAATAATGGGCAAAGTTAAAGGGATAATAGGCGTTAGAACGAACATAAAATTTTAAGTTCACTCAAATTTGGACAATAACAGTATATACCCATCAGTTGACTTACCTCTACATCAAAATCCCTCTAAAATCTGATAAATCCCCAAAATAAAGTAGTTAATCATAAAACGCTTGAGCCATCCATCAAGCGATATTCAAATCGTGTAAATATAAAGGGAAGTAACTCTAACATGTGGGTTTTCACGCGTCCTTGACCCCTACTGTTGAATTCCACAAAGATGTTTTAGCGTTGATTTACCAGACGCTTTTATTCTCAAACTGAATGGAATCGTCGCTGGCTCACTTTTTTTTTTTAAATTCTGAATATATTTTTATTGTGGCTTTTTAAAATTTGGTAAAGTGTGGGATGCATACTTATTTAACTAATAGTCAATATTAAACACAAATATAAGCCGTAGGACGAGTGTATTCTAACGCCTATTATCCCTTTAAAGAGAGACAATGATGCAAATAAGCGATGTTGATGGGTCAAACAGAAATAAGCCAGTTGAACTCCGATAAGAACCTTCAACGGTAATTTTGTGGGTTTTTTTTTTATAATATATCAGACAGGTAAATCATACGATTGTGTAATAAACCTGGAAACCGCACCATGTCCTATAGAGAATCCAAAAGCATAGCATCCTTGCCACAAATCAATGACGTGCTCTTTGAATGTCAGAACAGATCAGCGAATCTTGGAAACAGTCTATGTTGGAGCTTTGATTGACTTTATTTTCTAGCGTAAAATCCAATTAAATTGCTGCATACATTAATGCAAGATTATAAACCATTGAAGTCAAGGTATTGGGCGGATTAGTTTGACATTGTGAAAATCACATCCCATCCCATTAAATCGGAACACTCTATTGGCATCAAACATAGTAATTTTAACTTAATTCTCAGAAAACTCAACGGCCACATTCCAACTACCTCGCTACCAATATGTACACAGAATCGAAATTCAATCGGAACTGACATAATCTATTATGAGACTAATTTTAAAAAGGCTGGGGATAAGTGAAAATGAGGAAAATGGGTAAGGGATGTTCATGGGGAGGGGCAAAACAGGAAGGGGTAATATTGGATCGGTGCGAAACGGGGAAGGGGAAAATGGGAAGATTGGGCAGGGGCGAACCAAATACTACTCCAATGCTTCTGGAATACTTTTATGGCAATACTTTAATTAATTAGATAACTTTCTTTTGTGAAAGTTGAATATCAGATACTGCACCTCATCAACCTCTAATAGCTGCCTTTATCAAGAGTTTGTGTGTGTCTATTATCCCTTATATTGAGAACAAAGGCGCCTTTCCGCCTTCAAAAGTAAATGTTAGTTGCTACCAACAGCTAATAAAGGCTAACACATAAACAACTGCTCGCGGCAGCTTACAAAGTACATCTAGCCTACTAACAGGTAGTACCGGACTGTGTAGGAAATGATCAACCAAACAATGACACCGTTCAACATAACAGGGCAGTGTTTGTTGCCCTTTTAAATTTATGTATATATGTTTATCATTTTAAAAAATGAGCGTGGAGATTACATTAAGACAGAAAAAATACATTGTTTGTACAAGGATAGTGTAATATACTTGATATGAAACATGTGATTTACTTTAAAGTTATTTTTTCTTATATGCAAAAAAGAATAATCAATCAAAAAACTTAGCGTGAAGTCATAAATCAATAAAATTGTACAATAGGCCATCTCGGATCACAGATTTTCTTTTTCAATTACCACAAGAAATTATGATATTTCCTCCAACCATAAAAACCGCAATACAATGTTGACCTTATGTTTTAAAAAGCAAATTTCTCTTAAAACAATTTAACTTAGTATAATACCTTGTAGACGTCGGTTTACATGGATACGTTACAAGTTACTCAAATATCAGAGGACGTGTGAGAATTTATAGTTGTTAAACTTTAAGTCTAAAGTCAGGATATTGTTATGGTGTGTAGTGGTTGGGTTATGTCAAGTAAATTCTTGGATTAACTCCGTATTTTACATCATTATGAAGGTAACTTGGTCATAAACTTAATTAATTTCAAATTTATAATCAAAGCTAAACGACAATTTATATTTTTTTTATTCAAAGAAACGTTTCACTTTCAAATGGTCAATAGGAAGAAAATCTCCACAAAAAACTTTGGACCATTCAATTTAAAAAATATATTTTATCGGTGAAATAGATGTTTACCCGGCAACCGGAAGGTCCAGTGTATTATGATCGCCATGGTCTAGATACCCTCTGCTTCTTTTTTTTACCCGGTTTGCCCTTAGTGATACAGGTCGGAAAGACTAGCATTGATAAGGCGTCTTGTCAGATTGGATAGAATAGATTGAAATGTTGCTCTTAAAAGATGATTAAAAAAAATGATTTTCGACTTAATCAGGGAGATGTATTATGACCATTTACGTTATATAAATGTTTTAACGAAAATTTGAAAGAATTAATCACGATTATACAACGCGTGTGTAAATAAACGTTAATGCATTGAATACATAGTCACGTTAAACTATCAATTTATAATATCCGTCAAAGAAACCACATCATACATTGACCGCAAAGGAATCTTAAAACTTGATATGAGATTAGTAAAAAAAATAGATACAAGATCTGTAAATATTAATATAAGATCTGTAAGAATTGATATAAGGTCTGTAAGAATTGATATGAGATCTGTAAGAATTGATATAAGATCTGTAAGAATTGATATGAGATCTGTAAGAATTGATATGAGATCTGTAAGAATTGATATAAGATCGGTAAGAATTGATATTAGATTTGTAAGAATTGATATGAGATCTGTAAGAATTGATATGAGGTCTGTAAGAATTGATATGAGATCTGTAAGAATTGATATGAGATCTGTAAGAGTTGATATAAGATCTGTAAATATTGATATAAGATCTGTAAGAATTGATAAAAGATCTGTAAGAATTGATATGAGGTCTGTAAGAATTGATATGAGGTCTGTAAGAATTGATGTGAGATCTGTAAATATTGATATAAGGTCTGTAAGAATTGATGTGAGATCTGTAAATATTGATAAAAGATCTGTAAGAATTGATATAAGATCTGTAAGAATTGATATAAGGTCTGTAAGAATTGATATAAGATCTGTAAGAAATGATATTAGATCTGTAAGAATTGATATTAGATCTGTAAAAATTGATATAAGATCTTATAGAATTGATATAAGATCTGTAAGAATTGATATAAGATCTGTTAGAATTGATATAAGATCGGGAAAAATTGATAAAAGATCTTAAAGAATTGATATAAGATCTGTAAAAAATTTATATAAGGTCTGTAAGAATTGATATAAAATCTGTAAGAAATTTTATATTAAAATCTGTAAGAATTGATATTAGATCTGTAAAAATTGATATAAAATCTTAAGAATTTTATATAAGGTCGTAAGAATTGATATAAGATCTGTTAAAAATTGATATAAGATCTTTTTTAAAAATAAAATTTATATAAGATCTGTAAAAAATTTATATAAGATCTGTAAGAATTGATATAAGATCTGTAAATATTGATATAAGATCTGTAAGAATTGATATGAGATCTGTAAGAATTGATATGAGATCTGTAAGAATTTTATATAAGGTCGGGAAAAATTGATATAAGATCTGTAAGAAAAATTTTAAAAATTTTTAAAAATCTGTAAGAATTTTATATAAGATCTGTAAGAATTGATATAAGATCTGTAAATATTGATATAAGATCTGTAAGAATTGATATGAGATCTGTAAGAATTGATATGAGATCTGTAAGAATTGATATAAGATCGGTAAAAATTGATATAAGATCTAATAGAATTGATATAAGATCTGTAAAAAATGATATAAGATCTGTAAGAATTGATATGAGATCTGTAAGATTTGATATAAGATCTGTAAGAATTGATATGAGATCTGTAAGAATTGATATAAGATCTGTAAGAATTGATATAAGATCGGGAAAAATTGATATAAGATCTTAAAAATTGATATAAAATCTGTAAAATTTATATAAGATCTGTAAAAATTGATATAAAATCTGTAAGAATTTTATATAAGATCTGTAAGAAATTTATATAAAATCTGTAAGAAATGATATAAGATCTGTAAAATTGATATAAAATCTGTAAAAATTGATATAAAATCTGTAAGAATTGATATAAAATCTGTTAAAAATTGATATAAGATCGTAAAAATTGATATAAGATCTTAAAGAATTGATATAAGATCTGTAAAAATTTATATAAGATCTGTAAGAAAAGATATAAAATCTGTAAAAATTTTATATAAAATCTGTAAAAATTGATATAAAATCTGTAAGAATTGATATAAGGTCTGTTAAAAATTGATATAAGGTCGTAAAAATTGATATAAAATCTTTAAAAATTGATATAAGATCGTAAAAATTGATATAAGATCTGTAAGAATTGATATAAAATCTGTAAGAAATTTTATATTAAAATCTGTAAAAATTGATATAAGATCTTAAAGAATTGATATAAGGTCTGTAAGAATTGATATAAGGTCTGTTAAAAATTGATATAAAATCGTAAAAATTGATATAAGATCTAAAAATTGATATAAGATCTGTAAAAATTGATATAAGATCTGTAAGAAAAGATATTAGATCTGTAAGAATTTTATATAAGATCTTAAAAATTGATATAAGATCTGTAAGAATTGATATAAGGTCTGTTAAAAATTGATATAAAATCGTAAAAATTGATATAAGATCTTAAAGAATTGATATTAAAATCTGTAAAATTGATATAAGTCCTTTAAAACAATGGTTGTGATTTTTAAAATTTAAGAATTGTATAAAATTTTAAAAATTATTAATTTTGAAATTTTTTTCTTTTTTTCTTTTTTTTTTTTTAAAATTTTATTGCCCCCTTTAATTAAAAACCCTGTCCCGGGGTATTTTGGGTAATTTTTGACCCATTTTAAAATAAAGATTTTATTTTTTTTTTTTTTTTCTTTTTTTTTAAGAAATTTATTGAATTGGAAAGGGAATTTTGATTTAAGGTTGGTAAGAATTGAAAAATAAAAGAAATCTGTAAAAGAAAAATTTGGGAAAAATAAGATCTGTAAGAATTGATATAAGGTCTGTAAGAATTGATATGAGATCTGTAAGAATTGATATAAGATCTGTAAGAATTGATATGAGATCTGTAAGAATTGATATAAGATCTTTTTTTTTAAAAATTGATATAAGATCTGTAAGAATTGATATAAGATCTGTAAGAATTGATATAAGATCTGTAAGAATTGATATGAGATTTGTAAGAATTGATATGAGATCTGTAAGAATTGATATAAGATCTGTAAAATTTGATATAAGATCTGTAAGAATTGATATGAGATCTGTAAGAATTGATATGAGATCTGTAAGAATTGATATAAGGTCTGTAAGAATTGATATAAGATCTGTAAGAATTGATATAAGATCTGTAGGAATTGATATAAGATCTGTAAGAATTGATATAAGGTCTGTAAGAATTGATATGAGATCTGTAAGAATTGATATAAGATCTGTAAGAATTGATATAAGATCTGTAAGAATTGATATAAGATCTGTAAGAATTGATATAAGATCTGTAAGAATTGATATGAGAACTGTAAGAATTGATATAAGTTCTGTAAGAATTGATATAAGATCTGTAAAATTTGATATAAGATCTGTAAGAATTGATATAAGATCGGTAAGAATTGATGTGAGATTTGTAAGAATTGATATGAGATCTGTAAGAATTGATATAAGATCTGTAAGAATTGATATAAAGTCTGTAAGAATTGATATAAGATCTGTAAGAATTGATATAAGGTCTGTAAGAATTGATATGAGATCTGTAAGAATTGATATAAGATCTGTAAGAATTGATATAAGATCTGTAAGAATTGATATAAGATCTGTAACAATTGATATAAGATCTGTAAGAATTGATATAAGGTCTGTAAGAATTGATATGAGATCTGTAAGAATTGATATAAGGTCAGTAAGAATTGATATAAGATCTGTAAGAATTGATATAAGATCTGTAAGAATTGATATAAGGTCTGTTAGAATTCATATAAGATCTGTAAAAATTGATATGAGGTCTGTAAGAATTGATATAAGATCAGTAAGAATTGCTATGAGATGTGTAAGAATTGATATAAGATCTGTAAGAATTGATGTGAGATCTGTAAGAATTGATATAAGATCTGTAAAAATTGATATAAGATCAGTAAGAATTGATATAAGATCTGTAAATATTGATATAAGATCTGTAAGAATTGCTATGAGATCTGTAAGATTTGATATAAGATCTGTAAGAATTGATATAAGATCAGTAAGAATTGCTATGAGATCTGTAAGAATTGATATAAGATCTGTAAGAATTGATATAGGTCTGCAAGAATTGATATGAGATCTGTAAGAATTGATATGAGATCTGTAAGAATTGATATTAGATCTGTAAGTATTGATATTAGATCTGTTAGAATTGATATTAGATCTGTTAGAATTGATATAAGATCTGCAAGAATTGATATTAGATCTGTAAGAATTGATATTAGATCTGTTAGAATTGATATTAGATCTGTTAGAATTGATATTAGATCTGTAAGAATTGATATTAGATCTGTAAGAATTGATATAAGAGCTGTAAGAATTGATATAAGATCTGTAAGAATTGATATAAGATCTGTAAAAATTGATATAAGATCAGTAAGAATTGATATACGATCAGTAAGAATTGATATAAGATCTGTAAGAATTGATATAAGATCTGTAAGAATAGATATAAGATCTGTAAGAATTGATATAAGATCTGTAAGAATTGATATAAGATCTGTAAGAATTGATATAAGATCTGTAAGAATTGATATAAGATCTGTAAGAATTGATATAAGATCTGTAAGAATTGAAAAAGATCTGTAAGAATTGATATAAGATCTGTAAGAATTGATATTAGATCAGTAAGAATTGATATTAGATCAGTAAGAATTGATATGAGATCTGTAAGAATTGATATTAGATCTGTAAGAATTGATATAAGATCTGTAAGAATTGATATAAGATCTGTAAGAATTGATATAAGATCTGTAAGAATTGATATAAGATCTTTTAAAAATTGATATAAGATCTGTAAGAATTGATATAAGATCTGTAAGAATTGATATAAGATCTGTAAGAATTGATATAAGATCTGTAAGAATTGATGTGAGATCTGTAAGAATTGATATGAGATCTGTAAGAGTTGATATGAGATCTGTAAGAGTTGATATGAGATCTGTAAGAATTGATATAAGATCTGTAAGAATTGATATGAGATCTGTAAGAATTGATGTGAGATCTGTAAGAGTTGATATGAGATCTGTAAGAATTGATATAAGATCTGTAAGAATTGATATTAGATCTTTTAAAAATTGATATAAGATCTGTAAGAATTGATATGAGATCTGTTAGAATTGATATAAGATCTGTAAGAATTGATATAAGATCTTTTAAAAATTGATATAAGATCTGTAAGAATTGATATAAGAATTTAGGAATTGATATTAGATCAGTAAGAATTGATATTAGATCTGTAAGAATTGATGTGAGATCTGTAAGAATTGATATGAGATCTGTAAGAATTGATATAAGATCTGTAAGAGTTGATATGAGATCTGTAAGAATTGATATAAGATCTGTAAGAATTGATATAAGATCTGTAAGAATTGATATGAGATCTGTAAGAATTGATATGAGATCTGTAAGAATTGATATAAGATCTGTAAGAATTGATATAAGATCTGTAAGAATTGATATGAGATCTGTAAGAATTGATGTGAGATCTGTAAGAATTGATATAAGATCTGTAAGAATTGATATAAGATCTGTAAGAATTGATATAAGATCTGTAAGATTTGATATGAGATATTTAAGAATTGATATAAGATCAGTAAGAATTGATATAAGAATTTAAGAATTGATATAAGATCTGTAAGAATGGATATAAGAATTTAAGAATTGATATAAGATCTGTAAGAATCGATATAAGAATTTAAGAATTGATATAAGATCAGTAAATAATGATAGGAGATCTGTAAGAATTGATATGAGATCTTTAAGAGTTGATATGAGATCTGTAAGAATTGATATAAGAATTTAAGAATTGATATAAGATCAGTAAATAATGATAGGAGATCTGTAAAGATTGATATTAGATCTGCAAGAATTGATTAATTTTATATTTCAGCAACTAATTATCCTCAGCTGTATGTTCAGTTGTATCTTGGCTTATCCACAAGGTCCACCTTTGTCGTCGTGTAGACACATGTTTCCTACGGAACATGGTGCTAGTGCTCAAACAGCCGTTCCCTATTTTAAAATAAGAACTTCATCTGAGACGTATACTGCAGGCAGCACCATCACAGGTATGGTAAAATTACTTTAAGTCAGGGGTTTTCAATCCTATATTTTCTGTTATCCCTTTGAAAGTCGATTTCATTACTATTTCTCTTAACCCCTCGCCCGACTTTTATAAACCCATTTGATGAAATTACCCCCAGAATGAAACCCTTGTCGGAGTTGGATAAAATGAAGCCAAATCACTACATATCCGCTTCATTGGGAAAAATCCCCATCATAGGACAATGATTTCAACGTTTCAGTCATCTGATTGGTCAATGAATAGCCGAAAGGATATCTAAAAATCTTTAAAAAATTACCGTTTTAATTTGACACAGGACCAGTTTGAATATAACCAATAACAATGTTCCTATTTTGCCATTTCAGTTACATTAGAGGCAACTTCGAATTATTATGAAGGTGTTTTTATTCAAGCCAGACAGACAAACTGTGATAATACTGATCCAGTCGGTTCCTTTACCTTATCTCAAGGCGAAACCTATCTGAAAACCATGAATTGTAACAGTATGGTTAACGTAAGTATATGCGATGAAAAGAAGTTAACTGGTCGTTTGAGGATAAAATAGTCTATTGTGCTAGATCCTATCTTATACTGCTGACAAGGCCTAGAATTGTGATTAAGTGTCTAAAATTTAACGTAAAAGCAATGTAAGGAAACTGATTGAATAGATGTAAGTTGTCCACAACGAGAATCGTTTAAACTACGACGAATTGTATATAACCACTAAATACATCTTAATTACATCTTGTATAGTGATCATATTTTTTTTACTGCTGAGGTTGTGGTACAGGTAATATTATTATTAATGGTAAATAAATCATGGTAATCTGTAGATATGTACTCCTTCGTTATACAGTTAAAGGGACATAACAACCATAACAGTTAGAAATTCTTCCACTAA
Organism: Nipponacmea schrenckii; assembly: GCA_030562195.1. Lineage (NCBI taxonomy): Eukaryota > Metazoa > Mollusca > Gastropoda > Lottiidae > Nipponacmea > Nipponacmea schrenckii. Next base: position 4,830,378 of record CM060200.1, read on the forward strand.
ACACACACGACCATCTGACTTTGCCCACAAGGCTTATATTTTCACAAGTATATCTAAATAAACCTTCCGAGTACCAACCATCGGATATATGAACTCCATTCCCGACTTGTCAGACTTCGAACATTAAAGCTCTTTTATTTGATGACGAGTAAGAGTTATAACATCTACACCTCGTACTGTATAAGTTTAAAATGAAATATAAACGTAGCTTTGTATTTAATTTGCAGAGTGCTGTATCACATCAAACCAAAAGGCATGAAACATCTAAAACTATCACATGGACAGCTCCAGCAAAGACTGTAGGCCAGATCTATTTTCAGTAAGGAATCTTAATTTATCCAAGTAGAGTTAAGAACTCTTATGGACTATCATATGGATAATTACCTATACCATTGCTAAAGATACGTGTTGGACTAAGTATATTCCTAATACATGTATTTGCATAAGGTCTACCACCAGTTTCTGCTATCAGTGGTACATTTGGATTATTTCCAGAGCTCATATTATTTAACATGTAATGTATTATACTGGAAGAGGTAACACGCGGTGATCTTGTACCGAATTGTAACGCATTATTGCTTAGAAATAAATGGTATCTTATTATTTCAGGGGAACATTTGTTCGAAACGAGAAGACTTTTTGGGTAGGGATATTTTCGCCTATTATCAAACCTGCCAACAATTCAACAGCAGCAGCTGAAGAATTTTGTCCTGTAGAAGGTTCAGCTGGGAATCTTTCTATCTCAATGATGTTATTGTGTATATCTATGATTGTATTTAAACTATTGTAGTTTTAAATGTATTATATTTGTTATGGGTTTAGTTATTTTTATTGCACTCACAAACGATTCTTTTTAAAAATATTTTGTTGTACTCTATTATGGAAACACAATTGCGTGACTTATTTGGTTTTATTTGATAAATATTTTAAGGTGAACGTGGGAATGAGCAGTGGATACTACTTTAATTGGTCAATTTGTTTTCCATTGTGAAAAGAAATTTATCAAGTATGCAAGTCTAATTAAAAGTCTTGAGCACCGCTTTTAAGTCAATTACATATATCATTTAAGTTTCAAATGTGAATTTCGTGTAGTTAATACACAAGTGGTTTCATTCATTCTCACGAAATCACATCATCATTTCATATAATAATCAACACCTTAAATTCAGTTGTTCAACTTTTATACTAAATATTCTTGTTAAAAAAATAGTTCTTTAAATAAATATGTATTTTATTACTCACCTCTACTCTAATTTACACTATTTTTAGTAAAGTAACCGTCCGTCTGTACTTTTAACATCACTCCCCAGGCTTCCAGACACAGGTTTTATTTTGTGACTAATTATTTAATAATCACCATAAAGGCGAGAGTGATGTCTTTATATTATGAGATAATTGAACAAATAATCACGACAAAAACGACAAAAATATCTGTCTCCATTCTAGCCTCTGTTAGCTATTTTGAGATATGGAGGCTGGTGTAGAGACAGAGAAGAAGGCTTTGTTAAATTGGAACTTTCTGCGTCCCCACAGGTATAGGGGGTTTTAAAACTATTTCGATACCTCGGATTTGCAAAATAAGTTAAGTCATATCATAATTTCCCCTCTATATACTAGTACACCATTTATATCAAAAAACTTTCTTACGAAACTCTCGCATCGACAATTTATAAAACTCTTTGCACGGCCAAAATTCAAAACGACTGCTACATGCAGTGATGCTCAATCTACAGATGTGTGGAGAATCCCATCACAGGGTCTTTTTTCTTACTCTACTCTAGCCGACAACTGTCAAAATACTTACTGACTGAAATCAAGGCAGAATGATCGAAGTTTTAACATTGTCTTCGAATCTTACGATTCCTCTTTCTTATCGGTACCAGGGAACTTTCTAGGTTCGATCTTTGTTTCAGAATGAAGATAGTTGATAAAGATCCGGTAATTAAGGTGGCTTGAGTGAAATTATGTGATGATTTTAATAATTTGAAATAAAAAACAAGGCTATTCGTTCGCCATGTAAATTAATACAAAATTGAAAGTCTAGGAAGCAAAGCCTCTAGTCAGGTAGACACTTCAATAATAACATGTCAATAGTGTCATTGCACTGAATCATACTTTGCATATTAAATCTGAAAGGTTCTGCAGGTGGCTGAAAACGAGTTCTATGATCTTCAAGCTTCAGGTATTGAAGTAGGCTAACAGGCACCTCTAAAGTTATAACTGAACGCTTGGGTTATAATTCAAACAAGAATTTTTCCTTCTATTGGCCTACCCAAATATATCCCGTTACAAACTTTTTAAAATGGTTCCCCTCTCTAACTATAGACATTTGATTTAGGATTAATATTTGAGAAACCTTATTGTAGTCTCGACAGATTAGTATTGGGATATTATTACATGTTTTTTTGTGTGGTTTTAAAACCGTGTATATCATTGTATATCAATTAAAGTAATTCGTATTCAGGCATGAATTATTAGTCTTCACTAACAGCACCAAGTTAGAGGGTGCAAATCGGAGTCTTAACATATATCAGTTTAGTTAACTAGCCGGTAAAGTGACTCTGCCTCTTAGTATGGACATAAAATTTTAGTTTTCAAGAATGGTCAATATGAGTATATATTCATCAGTGAACTGGTGTCATAAAGTAACAGAATCCTGGTCAAAACTCACAAAACTAAGGAATTATTGAAAAACGCTTAATCAAGTTGTTTTAAAGACCGATTATGGTAATGTAGAATCCGATACTCCGAATGGAATGTTAAAAGAAATTATAGAAGATTTTGATTATATTCAAATTTTCGATAAACTCTGTAGGTAAATGGTACTTCAGTTATCATTTTATGAAGAAATATAAAATGGACAGCGAGGAAGTGTCAATAGTTTCAACTTGCAGGGTGTAGTTTTCTGACATTACAGGTTTTATTTGCGATAATTTTTGAATTTTCAATAGGGTTCACCATTGGGTGATAACAAACAATTTCAACAAGTTATCCGTAAAGTATTGTGCCTTGATAAGAAAGAAAGAAAGAAACAACTATTTAAAAGGGGTAACAACTTAGGTTCAAAAGTCCGCCGTGACCGAGATCCTTTCTACCAGCTGGTCCTTGGCCAAACCTCTTGGCGTTGATCTTTCCCGGATTATCCAAACCCATTTACAGCTGGGTAGTCTGGAATAATAAGTGAAGATGACTTATTCAAGGTCATTGGACTGTCACAGAGTGTAAACAGCCAAAATTCGAAATCTTCTTAAAGAACAAAGGCATTAATTCATAGTAAATAAATTGTGATATATTTATTTTAAATAGAGCTCATCCTGGAGTGATATCAAACAATTCGAGAGAGTTTCGTCAAAATAAGTCAAGAATTGTGCTTTCTAGAGAGTTTATGAGTCAAAAATTAACGTATTATCAAAAACAAGGGAAATAACTGATACTAAATATTTTTCGGTTGTGAAGAATTGCGCCTTTTAGAGTGTTTACGGGCAATTTTAGGCGGACGGACAAACGGAAATTTCATTAGTGCGTACGAGTCAAAAATGAAAAAAGAATTGCAAACTTGTCTTTCGTTTTGTCAAATTCATATTTGAATTTACTGTATAAAAACCACCTTACCGGCATTTTATAATGTATATTTAGCCTGTTGAGCAGAAGCTCATTATGGGCAGACAATCGACCGAAGTCAAATGAAAGGGAGAAAAATTGACGAAATGGATTGAACAAGACATGATAAATTGTTATTTAACAATCAGTTAAGATAATAAAATCTGGATTATTAATCCTAACATTGGTGATAAAATAAATAAAAACAAGTTATCACATTTGACATAATTTAATAAAAGATAAAAGTATGATTAACACAGTTTTCTTTGACCATAACGTAATATTTGAGGTGAAATTAATATCAAAGAAATACACAAGGTAACTAATACAAAAAATTATATAAATACATGTAAATAAAACTAATTGAGTAATTGTCAATCCACATCAGTCATTTCAAACGATCATGACTTGCATTATGGATTTAAAGTTTAAATTGATAATTTGTTGATAAAACTTTAACACACGTCGTATTGAAGTTAAGAAATATACATCATATCTAAATAGGATACAAATGAATGTCTTGTTGATACAATTTTAAACAACAACAGGCATAATAAAGATAAGAAATATACCTTATCTAAAAAAAGTGTTGGTGGAATCGCCAGTTTAAAGTCACGTCAGTCATTTCCATCGATACGACTTCATTATGAATTCGACAAAAAAAATATGGAAGCAAAAGTTGTGTGCATATCAATATACATAGAGACCAGCCAGTCATCATATCTCAACAATGTGTTGCAAGTGAGCTAATTCATTCAGCTGGTTCTCATTTGAACAGTATCACAGAAATAAATGTAAATTTTTCCTCATAATTTCTATTTTGCCATTTTACTTTGTTCAGGATCAAGAACATATACATTTTTTTGTATCACTAAAGTCGTTCGTTGTTCAGAGTCAGCCATTTAAATATAAGAAATCGTCTCCATCTTTAACATATGCTTTTTGTAACATTAAAAACTTCATGGACAATCCTTAGGACATACTACGATCAATCACATAGAATCATATGAAATACATAATAAAACGAAATCATCAAAATATACATACTAGTATACGCGTAAACAAATAATCACAGTGAAGAGACGAAGACTGACAAAGAGAGACATCTCAAAGCCACAAAGTTCATATACATGTCAGAATGTTCGTCAGCAAACATACGATGCAATTGAATTGAACATTTCCTTCAGTAAGTAACACTTTTTTTTTGGCCCATTCGCAACTGATTTTATACAACAACAAAAAATTCCTTTTTCTATTTTAAGTCTAAAATTTAAATTTAAAAAATAGACCTTACTTCCTTCCGATCTTTTTTATTTCGTCTCGTAGATTATTAGCCAGTCTTGGACTAAAAGAGTAATTGGGGGTTTTTCTACAAACCCTTGCTAATAAAAATTGGGAAAATAATTACAAGAAAGTTTAGCCTCTTTATTTTAATTAATAAGTAATCAAGAAGTATTTAAAACCTTTTATTTCACCCCCTTGCATGGTTGGGTTAATGGGAAAAAATATTTCAAAATAAAAAAATTGGGAGTTTAAAATAATGGTTTTTAACATGTGCAATCGTGTTCTTTGGTCCCCCAAAACCCCATAAGGACCCAAATTGGTACACTGGCACAGGGAAATCAAAATTTCCCCTTTTGGATGGCCTTTCCCCGCCAACTGATACACCCCAACAATCCAATATAGATCCAGTGTTGTTAGCTGGAGAACATGTTTTTAAAATTGAAACTGATAACAGAACATTTAGCCTCTCTTCTTGGTCTCTCTATAACGTCTCTCGTAGTCTTGTAAAGCCTTTGATTTCTGACCCCCAGCAGACATGGGTGGGCAATAGGAGCCAAACAATTTATCAAAGTGATTAAAAAACGGCTGGTAGTTAGTAAGTGGTTTTTGATGATGCATATCGTGTTTTGGTGAGCCCCCATAGAAACCATAAGGTATCCAATTGTACAATAGGACGGGAAAATCAAAACCTATATGGCCTTCCACGCTAACTGATATACTAACAATCATATAGCTCCACGTTGTCAAACAATGACAATTAAAGAACCATGTGTTGGTAGTAGTTAGTAAACCTACAGTTACCAGTTCCCATGGGTGCAAGTACTGAGTTGTCCAGACAAACGGAGAACTGTATCGGTGATGGATGCCGTGAATGTGTCGATAAAGAAATCTGATCTTATGGTGGGTATAATGCCACACATAATATTGAAAATCAAATACCAACAGACAAGCTATCTGTTGCCATATAAAATCAAACAGTGGTGGCGCTGTGTCTGGAAGCGGTGTAGGTGGTGTCCAGATCCACTGTGCAACTGCAGTCGGCATGATAAATAACAAATGATTCCAAAACGTAAGACTTAAGGTATCCCACAGGAGCGGTGATGCAACATCTTTCTCCGGTTGAATTTTATACTTTTTGTACCACTGCATATTCTTACAATAAATATCCACAAACGTAAACGGAATGCATAGTAGAAAGTAGTATCCAACAGAAAGAAAGACAGGAAATAGCGGTGATCGCACATAATCTTCATAGCCTTTCCTCAAATCCCAAACTGGTTGCAATATAAAACGTGTTTCTTCCGCAGATCGCAAAATAGTTCCATTCTCCATGTCGTCTGCTAGAAAGAGCACGCGGAATTAAAATGGCGCCCGGTAGCCCACTACTTTTGACAACTCGCAAAATTGAACATTAGAAATCTTATGAAAATTGGTTTATTTGCACAACGTTTGTAATTATGTAAGAAGATCCTGCTTACATGCACTTAATGTTCACACTCTTAGTGGGCCACAGTATCCAAGTTATTCTTCCGCACGATTGCTTGACATCCAGTTATTGGTATTTATACACTTTGTTATCCAATTAAAGGGACTGGTTAATGTAGAAACAACATGACGTCAATCAATAGACTAGATTAATAGGGTCAATGCTTCAATATCGATCATGTCCAGTAAAACATTTTATGGTAATGATTGTATATTTAGTCCGTTCTATTTTTAGAAATCCTCTTTCTCTCTTCCTTCGGGAATTTTGCATGCCCATTTTTGACTTATTTTTGGTCTATATTTTAAATTTGATGTCTGAAATTGCATTTTCTTTTAGAATTTGTGAGATAATGAGAAATTTAATTGGCGGAAGGTTATTTCTAAAAATAGTGGTTTTGTGTGCAGTGACAGTCAAGCGGTGTTTATAAAATGAAGTGGTTTACTTTCATTTTGGTTTAGCAAACATGGAATTAGATGGCAAATGAAATGGTGGACTGAGTCCATGTAGGTCTCCTTTCTTACATTTTATATTTATTTATAATATATATGTACCGGTAATAATGTATCAAATCGTTTGATTCAAATGACTTACTAATAAATCATAAAAAATGGAAAATGCTATCGTAATGAATATTTAGGAATAGATTAACAGGGTTAATTGTTAAAATCAACTTCTTGCAAACATTATTTATCAATCAACTTTTTATCAATATGTTCACAAGCTTTTCTGTCTACACAAAAGCAAAATTTTAGCAACATTTAAAAGAACATTTTGTTGGAATTTTGCATGATAAAATTGGGCGACAAATGGACAATTTTGTGATGACCTGGAGAAAAATAGCCTCTCCAATGAGACATTGGCAACCAAGCACTAAGATATGGATCCAAAATGACCAAGACAGATTTTAGCTTTACAGCAACTGTCGGTGATTTCACTGAGCAACTGAGGGTACACGATCTCAAAATTAACAGAGATCGGACCTTATTGTGCGGAGGTCGTGAGGAGATCGTACACTACATCTGGGTGACCGTAACTTCGGGTCGTACAGAGGTCGTTTTACTGTAGCACCAAAAAACAGGTCGTGTGTCTGAAAAGGTTCTGCAAATTAAACGGATACAGTCGCCATGTGTCGCAAGCAGCAGCCAGCTTAAGACCAGGATCCAGGACCCTCCTAAAGTTAGTGTCCTGCTTCTGAAATCGAGGGGTCAGTCTGGAAAACATAACAATATACAAATATATTTTATAACATGAGTGGGCCAACCAAAATCTCTTCTTAGAATATTTCTTGGCCTCTTCTCTGCCCTGGTAAGCGCCAATAAGGACTGTGGCTGATTTAATTGGTAATTGTGCTGCAATAATATGACCCGGTGAAGATCTACCACTTCCATGTTGACCTCTTAAAAGCTGCTGGAAAATCGGGCCTATTACCTGCCGATAGAGGCCGATCACGCTCATTGTGAATTAATCTGGTTAATCTGAGCGAAGATCGCTTTCTCTCGACGCGAAGTCCGGAACTGATCGTAAACAGAGCGTAGCTTTGGAGATCGGCCCGAAATTATAAAAAAAAATTCGGCCGATCACGTCAGACCTCCTCCGGATCCAAGGTCGGTCCGGGTCGGCTACAATCTTCTCAAATAGATCGTAGATGAAATGGGGGTATTATAGGCCTACATTGTGTCTGCATCCGGTGAGACGCGTTCTCGAACAATTCTCTAAAATGGCACCGTACTGACACGAATTATTGGTGAATCGCAATGATACTCATATCGTATTGCTATACCTCTCATTTAAAAATATATAGGCCCTTATATATGAAAATGTGTAATATTCATATCTAGGTTAGAATCATAACATTTTCTCGCTTATTAGTAATTGAATGAAATAGTTAGAAACTATAAGACGTATTTAAAACTACATGAACAGATATTACAAAGTTAATCATTTATATTGAAACTTGGAATGTGAAATGTTAATTTTTATCCCATTACCCCATTTCGAGATAGGCCTACGCGTCATATCCGTATCACATAGTAGCATGATTTGCGGACTCCTGCACTACGTAGTTTACACTGAGATAAAGCCAAAGGTAATGAGCGGTAGGTCAAATCATTGGACTCTCTAATTGAGACTTTCACCCTTACTATCTCGTATCGCTACTATCATTCCGGTACAGTCTAGTCTAGTCGGATAGGACGAGGGTGTTAATCATTGATCTATTTATTATTGTGGTACCCGTTATCTAGATCCTAGTTTGTTTACAAAATGGTACGTGAATCACAGAAATCTTTCACAGATCAGTTAAGAAAGAGCGAAAAAACCAAATGAAATGTGGAAGGAATGGAAACTATACGGGGAAAAAGTCGTCGAGGCAAATTCAAAATCCTGTTTTTTTTAAAAAATCCTACTATAAGCAGTAGTTAAAAATATCTCACCCGGACCAATCGCAGGCAACATAACCAAATGTTTTCGTCGATTCTATTAAACCCCGAAAAAGGGTTGATCAGATTCTCCAAGACATTGCCAGTTGAAAATAGAATTGCTCCATTATTCTGATATTCGCAATGAACTTATTTTGATAAAATTTCCCCTAGAAATCCTGAAGGGGTAATAGAAACAAACCAATTGAAAACCCCTGTTCTAGCGAATATAGTTTGTAGTCGCCAATGATAGCATCATGTTCGGTCCCTTTTCATGTAGGCTACTTTAGTGTTCCTTCGAATCCGAGAAGAAACAGATCTTGGATATATTTGGGAAGTTTAGACATTTGTATGATTTAAATATACAGTATCAAAAAAGTGTTGCAACCCCATAGAAATTTTTGGATATACTGGTTCTTTTTTTTAACTCGTTTTTATTAAAACCCAAATTAAAATTTAAAATTTAGCAAGGATAAAGTTTAATTAAATTTAAAAAAAGTTGACAGCATTGAAATTAAAATAACATAATTTTGAAAATTTAGGGACTTTTATGGCATTGGGAATTTTTGTGTAAACAAATTTTTGGGGAAATAAGCCAAAACGAAAATGCAAAAAATTTTATGGTTTAGATCTCAGAGTTTTTTGTTACAAAAAGGGGTCTTAAACTTTGCCTCTCTACTCAACCACCAAATGGTGATCAGAGAAACAAGGACCAGTTAGTATCGTTTTAACTTCCACCCCGATTGGATCACTGCTTCCAGTCTCCTCCTCATACCCCTCACAAGACATTGGAATGTTTGCATGGGCATCTGACGCCACTCCCCGTGCAAGGCTGCTTTAAGTTGGTGCAAGTTCTGTGGAGGAGGGTCGCGAGATTTAATCCTGCGCCCCAAAATGTCTCGAACATGTTCCAGAGGATTAAGATCTGGACTCATCGCTGGCCAAGGGATGTTCTGGACAGCATTGTTGTGAATGAATTGGGTGACAGCTTTCGAGCGATGAGGCCTAGCGTTGTCATCCATTAATACTGGTCTGCTGGCTAATGTGTGATCATCAAAATGCGGAACAACAGCTGGATCGAGAACTTCCTGGAGGTAGCGAGCCCCTGTCAAATTCCCTTGTATGGTTACCAAATCCAGCTTGCAATCAAATGAGAAGCAGCCCCATACCATAACCGAACCACCACCATAGGCTACCGTTGGCATGATGTTCCTTGGTACATAAGCTGTGCCTGGACGCCTCCAAACCTTCACTCGGCCATCCACCACATGCAGGAGAAATCTGTTTTCATCAGATCAGTGCACTCTCCTCTGGCAATCTCCTTGAAAGAATGCCCGGCTCTGCGCAGGCCAATAATCTGCCACTTAACAGCTTCTGACATTCGTCTACCCGGCATTTTGTGTGTGAATGGATTGGGCTTTTTAACAACGATTTTTATACACGTTTTTTACCACAGGGAGATACTGCATTTTGCAAAATTCATGCCTCATGCTTTTCTCGTGCACATTGTTGCATTTGCGCGATTGTTTTCCAAAGGAAACCACAATGAATCAAAACCCCTGTTCTAGCGAATATAGTTTTTAGTCGCCAATGATAGCATCATTTTCGGTCTTCTGCTGCAAGGCTTCTCATGTAGGCTACTTTAGTGTTCCTTTGAGTCCTAGAAGAAACAGATCTTGGATATATTTGGGAAGTTTACATGTAGTATGATTTAAGTATATCATTTGGTATCAATTTTATTTACATAGCACTGAGAAATTCCATCGAAATTGCGATATACATGAAAGAATGGGAGATCTTAAATTATTAAATAAACAACTACAATGAAACTTATTCTACTTAAAACTAAATCTAACAATTTAAAATTTATGGAATGGAAAATGATATCAATGTAATTTAAAACAGTTACGACAGCTATTGAAGTTAAAATATCATCAATTACTTGCAATTCAGGGATTATCCTAGTGGGTTACTTTATTTGAATTTCGTGATAACCACAGACTGAAGTAAGATGCCATTTTAAACTGCCACTCGATGACATTTAATACTTCCTCTTCTTTGATGTTGATGATACAGAGTTGTTTTGTACAAAGACTGGTTGTTTTTTTGGCATCTTGAGAATTCTGTGCCTCTCTACTCAACCCCTAATATAATGCTTCTTAGCCACAAGGAAAAGGGATTTGTACTACGTTTTAATCTTTAATGAATTATAGAATGACTAATAGTCTAATTTCATATCCGTCTCCTTGATTCTGTTCGCTTGATACAAAATAATACCTGATTTCTTAAAACCAAAAGACTAGTCTGTACCAATTCATTGCCACAATAAATATTATACTTAGCTGCTCACCTACCAAGTCCTACATCAGATTATGTGAACAGAGGTAGTGACTAATGTAACATGCAGAAAGAGCACCAACGGTATCAATAAGAACAAATTTGAGCAAAATAAAGGAATAAAGCTGGATCTGGCGGTTTTATGTTACTAATAAGTATGAATAATCACAGTTGAACAGTCAGAAACATGCTGATCTTTACCTATTCTTAATCTTACAGAGCATAGCAAACAAAATGTAAGTATAGATTTGTGGGAACACTCTCAAATTCTTTAATTAACAAACTTCAACATATGCAGAAAGATCAACAATTTAGTCACATAGTTTTTACCTTTAGGCTTAATATTCAGTTGATAAGTAGTAGTAAAAAGAATTGATGAAAATATTAATCAATAAAAGTGTGGAAAATCCTCAGTTAACTCTGATCTTTCTGGCTGACCAGCAAAACAGAAGTCTACCAAAAGTCAAATAAAAGTTGAAGGCTACTGATTGAGCGATTGAGTATAATAATGAATATTGCACTTGAATATAGTGGTAATGTTTAAAGATAATGTAAGTTATAAATATAATCAACCTTCACTTAAAACTCAAATAATACTAAAATTTTGATAAAGAAGTTCTGTTTTATCAACTGATAAAAAACAGTTATTGTGAAACATTCTGCAAAGGTTCAAAACTGTTTAATATTGAAAGAATACAGGCAATGTAACATGTGGCATACCAAACATATTTAGTCAGTCTTGTCTAACAATTTCTTGATTGGATTGAAAACTGAAATAAGGTTTGTAATTTCAGAAAGTGGAAGTGATGACAATATAAGTTTTCCCACTGTTAATAACATTCTATTGTGCATTTTTATCAAGTGCTATACAGTTAGAACATTAGTTAGTAAAATTACAATTAGTAACAACTGTTATGAGATTGGTTATTAGTGACGTGGTATTTAAACGGACATTTGTACCTTTTCTTGTACCATGTCTTCAAGTAGACATAACCCACATGAAAGGTTTTCATTCTTAAAAGTACGAAAAGCAGCTTCATCTGCTGGGAAGCTAAATAGAAAGATTAAAGCCAATAATACACTTACTCTGAGGTTAAAGGTAAGGTCTCCCTGAGATAAAACTATTTTTAACTCAAATATCAGGAACTAAAATAATTCTCTACAGCCATCCAATATACATACATAAATAGAATAAAATTGAAAATAATCTCGTAATTTAGTTAAAATCAAAACACACATCAAGTAGAATAATTACAATAGCAACTCATACTTCATTATCACAGATTCTATAGCATTCTATTTAAAAACTATTGGTTGGGGAAACACTAACTATATATTCTTAAAGCAGGCCATACTTATTTCTGCCCAATTCCTTACAGAAAAATGTTTTTTCTAAGGAAAAAGGCCAAGCTCAATTCGGTTAATATTCCACTGTGCACCTGATATTGTCTTATATTCTGACCACCTTGATGGTTTTTGTGTTAAAACCATTTTATTCTTGTTAAAAAATCCATTTCTTCACATGTTCAAAATGAATTCTTGGTCAAAACCATTATTTTACACTTATTTTGAACACCTTGACTTTAATTCTGTTAAAACCAGTATCTTCGCCTTGTGTTGATTGATTTCTAGTTAAAACCATCATCCTCAACAAATACTAGAAAAATAAATTCTGTCAAACACCTTGTTCACATTTGTATTTAACCATTATCTCCAATTTATTTAGGACACTTCACCTTGTTCCAGCCAACCTTTTATGTTGATCAACATTCAAACCATTATCTCCAAGTTAATTCAATCAAATATCTTGATAGAATTTGTGTTAAAAACATTTTCCATAATTTTACTCCATTAAAATTTTCAAAATTTAAAATCAGTCTCAAACACTTGCATCTTTATCTGATATGTGAGAAAGAGGTAAGAGTTTTTCAGCACTACTTCTAGAACTACTAGATCTATCAGTGCTACTATAGCCACTAGATTTATTTTCAGGTACAATCATATCAGACTTGGATCTCAGTCGTGTGTCGGGTTTGGATGGTTCTCTTGATGGTGATCGAGAAGATGTTAATATATGAGTTGTTTCCACACTACCGTGTTTACCAGCTCTATATACTACTTCTGTATCTGATGTCACACCAGCTTTCCATTTAGAATTATTAATACGATTTATCTGGTCTGCTTTTATCCTGAAATATCAATACAAGAGAGTTATTAATTTCAAGGCCATGAGATTGGGTGATAGCTAGTTCAGTAAGTGTTCTTTCCAATCTACTACATATAAGATAAATATTCAACATACAACCATACATAACCAACTTCATGGAAATGCAAAGAACCCCTTTTTCAAAATGAAATTAATTAAATGGAGTTTTATGTCCTACCCTTCTGTTGTGGGCTAATGACAAAGGAAAATGCCATGCATGTGTGCAATGAGGGAAATTTTGCCAGAACAGCAGCATTAGCCCACTCTTTTTGCGATTTCCAACCCTTTTTCAGAAAGAGAAATCAAATAAATGTTTGAAATTAACTCTGAAACATAAGATCCAGATTCTTGATTAAGATACCAGATACTAATATCTCAATTAATTTGGCATTCAAATGCCACACAACCCACAGACCATATTGAAGATCAAATTCCGGATTTCAATATACAATGGTATAATATATTATAATCAAATATAAAACTTTCTATTTCAAATCTATATATTAACTCAATAAATACATTCAACATGTATAATTAACTCAATTAAACACCTGTTACCATACAATATCAATGTTAAACTTGTTCTATCTTTTCAACTAGAACTTGAATAATTACTTACATAATTAAAATTAATTCTAATAATTCCATATAATTAACATATTCTTCCTTTTGAAACTCCTACAATGGGACAATCAGAAGAATTAAGAAACTAAGGTTATATAGACTACAAAACATTAACTCAGTAGGCCCTACTCAGAGTGAAAATCTGGTTTGTATATAATTTAAGACTTCATTGGGGCAATGATAGGATCGATTTACTGCATTTAATTTTCAGTTAGACAAATGTAGAGCTAGACTAAATTGCAGTTAATAATGTGGTTATCACAAACATCCTGAGCTATCATTAACAGCACTTGCAAATGTCCCATACAATCCTGATATGCTACGTCAATGAATTGAAATACATGTATATTAACCTGGTACTTACAACATGATTGTGACGAGCATGATCATAAGACTGTGAAAAGTGATAAATAATAGTAGAATCATGAGAATCATTGATAGATGTTGGACATAATGAACATAAATAATGTTGCATTGTTTCATATGGATTTCTAAACTTGATAGAGTCATCTTGTTTCATCAAACATTCAACTGAAATTGCAAAAAAATAGATTGAGACGAAAAGTTGAGCTAGAGATTATTTTGAAACTTGATATAATATTCAAAATATAAAATTATGTTAGTAGGAAACAAAAAGACTGGACTATACTCATAATACAATCAGTCTAAATCCATGTGAATGGTAAAAAAACAGGTCCAGGAATTTTCAACCCTGAAAATACTCCAGTATATGGTAGTGTAAAAAGTTTCAACATATTCTCCAGAACATATATTTTTTCATGAAAGGAGCTTAAGTCACTATTTTGTAAGTAACTGACAAGGTATCCTTACATGCGTATACATTAAAATGCCATATTTTCTCTAGATATTTGTTATACATCAGCAGCCTTCCTACATCAACAACTGAGTTGAAATGATAATGTCTAATATTTGTGTTTGATAGTGACTATTGGTAAAAAAAATATGCACACACTTATCAATTTTCAAAAAACAACAAAAAAGTGAGAAAGCGATGAATCTGTTCTGTTTGAGAAAGAGTGTGTCTTGGGTATCAATGCTATAACAGGAAAAAGAAACATCCAATCTATGTACAAGTGTGCTATGACAATCATTTCCTGGTGTTTACAAATACATGTATTCCCAGTGAATGATTAATATTTGTTTAAAATTGTGTCAGTGTTGGAGTATTCGAGTAGTAGAGGGATTTTGATGTAAAGTTGTTAACCAAGTTTGAGTGAAATTAAAATTTTATGCTCCTTCTAAGACCTATTATACCTTATTATACTTCAAATGCACCCAAACCCTATGAACAGATGTTTGAACAAATATAACTCTTACTGGCATTTGTAAAAGCATCCATAGCCTTCATTCTGTAATGATAATGATTTGGCACTGAAAAAAAAAATATAAGATTTCCTTCAAATTAAACACAAAAGAGGTAACAATACTTAAGATTAATACCTAATCCTCCATTAGCCCGCTTTAATCCACTCAATTTGTATTGATCAGTTTTGTTGTTATAAGTTTGTTTCCTATATATATTTGTTTCCTTGTTGTTTATACTCATTATATTCCTGATGATGGTGTGAGACCCACATTGAAACATCAAATATAATAAATATTCTAGAAGTATCCATCCATAATAACTGTTTATTTAACTATACTAAGAATATATATAAGTTTAAATATGATTAAAGCTTTCTTAGGAAGATAATATTACTTTTTAAAATAAACCTAAATACCAGCTATGAAAATTGATCCAAAATAAACTGGTGAAATGAAGAAATGAGCTTAACATCTAAAATCCATTTATAACCAGTATGCTTACCTATTGATGACACATCATTAACTTTCTCTGTTAACAAAACTGGTTCATAATGAATATAATTTACTCTTTCAAATCTTCGCTGTATTTCAACTTTCATTTTCTGGAAAAGAAAAATAAGATTTAGTTATACAGAATGATACAGAAAGAATTCTAATATATCTATACATATATTTCTGCATCAAATACCCTACATAGGGGGACGGATTTGCCATTTTCTAGAGGTTGATTGGGTGTTCAATACATGTAAATAGTCCAGAAAGACACAAAAATCACACAAATTTCAGACAAGTAGTCATTTATACTTTCTAATGTGGATAAATCTGGTCAGTGGACACATTTGGATATCCGTTAAAATTTCAATGGTGAGCTGCAACCGCTTTTACTGATTAGCTTAGCTTGAAGCTAAAATATTCCTGTGTCTGAGACGTGGTTAAATGAATGTCTTACATCTCTTATGTTAGCTCATCACAATGAATAGCTCAATATTCAACATAGACAAACCCACTCACCTTCGGTAAATCATACCCAACAAAAATATGAGGTCTTCTTGCTGACCTAAAACTAAATCTTGCTATTTGTCTTTTAGCCAACAGAAACAGTAGACAGAACAACTGAAATATTGAGATTAAATTTACAACATTAGGCTACATAATATGCAAATCTCAATTTCTTATTTTTATCTTATATCATTGTTTGCCCAAAAAATCTAACCGGACTCCCATTAAGACCATCAGCCAAAATATAAATGAGAATGTAAAGAGATGTATCATTTCTGTGCTTTTCTGTAGACAAAGATGACTTATCTGTGCAAAATTTCAAGAGGTTTCTCATTTTTCTAAAAATATGTATTAGTCTGCAGATTAAAATGATGAAAGACACATCTTGAAATAGAATGCGTGGCAAAAATTATAAAGACCAGGGGAGCTTAGAATATCACTTTTAGTCAATTTTAAAAGACATCATAGTTCCAGAGGGGTACTATTATCAAACACATCAAACTGCGATTTGAATAAGAAAGATGGCTGCCCATGACAGAACAAAAATTATTCTTACCAAGGCTCCTGATGCTATAAAGAGAACAACACTAACAAGAGATAGCTCAGCCATTTTCAGTATTGAACATGTCAATGATATTGGGTAGACAATGATAGTACATTCTTAAATAGTTCTGAAAATGAAATACAAATGCACAAATGAATAGAAAAGCACTATCAAAATAAAATATGATTGAACCAGAGTTACCAACCCAAAATTTGTAGCACTAAATAAGTGTCTTAAATATTCACTGTAAATTGCAGACAATTCTAAGGCTTGTCTCAGTCTAAATTTTCAAAGTTTTCAGCTTATCGAATTTATCCCCTTTGAAAGGCAATTGCCAATTTTTCTAAGCAATCTTTTAGGTACAGAAGCAATTATTTTCATTAATTCTCGAATTTAAGTATCAAAGATATTTAACATTGGAAACTTCAATCGCAGCATTAATTGTTAAGCGAAAATGATTACAGTAGTGAATATTGAAAATATTACTTCAGTTGAATCCAAAAAGACGCATGCCATTAGAGTTTTACGAGGGTCTTGAAACACATGAGTGAATTTTTAGGAAGGTGTTTGAAGAGAAAAACCAAACCCATTTGAACTCAGTTTGTTTAAGTATATTTTAAGGCAGGTCTAGCCTATAATTTTCATAAAAAATTTAATTTTTCTAGCCTATAATTTACATAAGAAATTTAATTTGTATAGGCCTTCTGATTCCAGGAATGCCCCTGTGTTTGTTAATGTTATCTACTACCATGTAGGCGACTGTAGGCCTATTGTGATTAAACAACAAAAAATACTTTTCAGACAGAAAGAAGGCTAAAATACCTTTGAATGTCTTGCCAGAAATAGCAAAAAAGGCGAATGAAGGCAGAAAAATAATGCAAAATATTGAATGGCAAGAACATCAATATTGCTTTGAACACTATGTCTATGGACAATTTTTCCGGAATAAAATTGAAGTAATCTCCATTTGTTGAAGCCAAAAGGGTTAAAATTTATCATTACCATTAAAATATCCAATGAAATATTTTTATTTCCCAAAACAAATTGTTAATCATGGGCGCGTCCATCTTGGATACCGTACATTTAGAGAAAACCACTTTAGGGAACACAAAACGAAATCTTCAATCTGAGTTACTTCCCCTTCCCAATGTTTCAGCATTACTATCAAGTCTGTTGTGATTACTTGACCGGCTTCTAAGTCGGCTAAGCCTGCTTAATTCGACTTCAGTGTACTCGGGAACTAAGTTGCCAAACACACATGCCATTCTGACAACGGTTTTTAGAGAATAAACAGTAAATATGATACAAACCAATAATCTTTCCATGATTATTTTTTTTTTCTAGTCGTAATTAATTAAATAAATCGATCAACTGTATCACGAAGTAGGATGGACATATTGAACCATGGACATGTCTATTTTTGTGTTCTAAATTTTGAAATTTGATTGAAAAAAAAATGAGAACCAATATAATTAAATTAGTTTAATTGCAGTGTCTGTGAAGTTTGAGAGATAATTTCAAAGTAGGCCTACTTTCAGAATAAAGACTTCAAAGTGCTCTTCGGAAATTCGCATATGCAATTTCGTAAATAACTTAATAGGTTTTCATTAATGGTGAAGTAATCAAATTTAAAGGTTTGTTTGGTGCAAACACCAGATTCAGTGCATCTTATCCGTCTTGTTCAAAATCAGAAATGGATCGCATAATATCGTGACTGCCACAAGATCAATCAGAGAATGAAATGAAATAGAGTTTTACCCCCAGCAGTACATTTAAAGAGGAGTGAAGACAAACAACGCCAGACAGTGTACACTGAGAGGGTTTTTTAAATGGACAGTGTTACTGGTCTACTTTTTTCATTTCCCAATATGAAGCATCTTCAACACGCACAGCTTTCAGCATACCATTGTAGACTTTATGTTTTTTCCAGGACGAGAAAAGGAGTACCATTTGGATCTGGAGTCTATCTGTACAATTGCATCATTTTTTTCGCAACAATTGTCTATTCATTTTCCTATCTGTATGTTAATCGGGGATCAAGTAGAATTAATATGGTTCTATAATTATTGTCGTTTGGTGTAGGCCTATAATAAGGAATAAGAACAAGAACAATAAAATGAAGCAAGTATCTTTGCCTTTACAAGAGAAGATATTCTTCTTTATTGACATAAAACGACAACAATTATTGTTTACTGATGACATTATACCCTCTTTACATTTGGACTTATTTCTTACTGCTCCTAGGGGCATTAACCGTCATTTTTCTTCCATATCTATACTACTGATGGTCTTGACATAGAGAATCTTTTGAAAATATCAATGCCATTTAAATTCCAATTTGATGAACCAATCATTCCAATTTAGGTTGTACTTTCAAAATCTATTAATCTGCAACCGATTTCCACTGTTAGGTCAGTAGACACGGATTCAAGCAAAACACGCCCACATGGACTTTACGAAGTTGCCTTGAAGCTAATTAACAAGAACGCGTCAAATCGGTAACCTGATTACATGTTAGATTGTGTTTAAACTTCTTGAGATGCTCTTAAAATATTATTCAGTAATGAACAAGGTAAAGGTAAAAGCTATAGATGACCGAACTCTATAGTCAAGCTACGAATTGCATAACTGGGAATTCATTGTTAATTAAACACAAAATGTAAAAAAAGAAATTGAAAATTATTTCAAAACTAATCCGAAACGAGTTCTTTCAAGTCAGTATCATTTATGTGGTATATATGTTTGCAACCTCTCATAATTTTTTTTCTTAATCTCAGATGAGCGGCCATGACTCGACGTTATTGTGTGATTTATTTATTATAATAATTCAATTATGCCAAATATTTCGTGGTAACATATTGTTTTTCTCAAGATCAGAAATATTTTGTTGTATTGAAAGTATAGAAACACGTGTCACATCTGTTAGCGAATAACTGATCGAATTTCGTTTTAAAAGTAAAGTTAATTTAATTCCACTATTACAATAACATAATCTTGTTCAAAATGAATAATTATTTTTGTTGTTCTCGCACAGATCTAACAAATATATATTATAACAACATATCAAAGAAAGCTATTATACCGAATGCACTCGTATAGAAGCACTGGCCTAGGTAACAAGAAGAGAATATGCTACGAATTCCAGTATACATTAATTGATAAGAAGTTAGCTACTTCTGGATGTGATGATACAGAACTGACATTACCCATGGGATAAGCGATAGTTGAATTCATTATATGTATATTTTAAAAGAGGTTTCCCAATACACCAGGGTTTTGATAGATAAATATATATTCTTTTAATAATGAAGTGTATTCCGACAATATGTCATGGTATTCCGGTTAGCCTCGGAATGAGTCTTTGGCGGCATCAAATGATTTCAACATAATTATTATTATTATGGCGATTGGGCGCCTTTATCACTCTTAAACATATCACCCATTGTTTAAAAGAGCACGCGATACATTAAGGTGGACATGACAGATACTTATCGATCTCTGCCGATCCCACTGCTATGGTCTACTGCACACATTAAGTTTATCTTATGAACCAGGGCCCAATTGATGCTTTCCGGAATTGTTTTTGTTGAAGGCCACCCCGGAAGCGGGTCATTGCCAAAGGGCCGCAGCTCATTTCGTTTTAGTGGTAAAGGAAAAGTGGAGACCATGTCCGCATGTATCTGTGTTGAGGTTAACCTTTTTTCAGTTGTCGCTACAACTACTTATCCTTACTTACAGTTCCTAAACCTATCTTCATTTAAATGAGTGAAGTTGATGGTGGCAAGTTTGTTTCAATCGGATTGAAATAAACAAATTAGACTTAATAACCTAATATTATTGGGAATGAGTAGAAAATATGATTTATAAAGTAAATATCCCTAAATAAAAGGGAATTTCCGAATAAAAGACAGAGAAAATCACAACAGTTCACAAACAGACTTACTGCATAATTTTTATTTCAAACGAAAAAGAAATTAAAATTTAGCTATTGCTTAAAGGGATAATGTCTTATTATAAACATAAATTTTGAAAATTTTAAACTTGGCCAATAAGAGCTCTATTCATCAGGAAATATACCTGCTGCCATAAATAACATAAAATAATAAATAAATATCCAAAAAATTCAGTACCAGTTTAAATTCAAAATGAATGGAATGAATTTGAATACTATCTAGTCCATCTTCTGATTACATGACCCATTGAATATCCTTTGACTGGAGATTGTGTTCTTGTTGTTAACACTATTAAATTCATAAATATACTCAAATCAACTAGGAAAGGTATCGAGGGACAGTTTTTGTTATAACAAATGTAAATTGATGTACAATACATGAAAAGATGGCAACACTGATACATACCTAACCATTGAAATATATAATAATTAATAAATGAAAGGCTTCAGTATCAAAAAAAGTTAGGGAATTTTGTAGAAATAAGATATACTCTGAGGAACAAGAGTAAAAGAGGGTAGGAACTGTGTGGAACGATTCAGTATTGGTATCAGGACAGTCAGTGCCAAATATAATACGTTTTGGGAATTCATCTGCTTCTTTTATCTAAATTAAACGGGCAGTAATCAAATAATGCATTGAATCTTCAAGTCAGTGTCCGCAAACAAACATGTTGAATTATTTTTATCCATAGGAAATGAATGTTGTTCTTTATGACTTCAGCCTTCCGTGCTTTCATATTATTTCTTTATTTTATGTAATAAACGTTTTCGTAAATCGAAAATATGAACAGAAAAGAAAGATTATTAAAGTTAATGAAAAAAAGTTCAAAATGTATTCCTAATCCACAACTTTAAATCTCTTTTGGAAGATGGTAAAACAATATAAAATCAGCCCGATAATCAGAGACACCGTTACTTGCATGCAATATAGATTTAGTGTATGGCATGAAAAAATGATTTAAGTATATGATGAAATATGAATATGGAGAAATATGAAGAAAATTCTAAGAAGCCTACTCTCGCCCCTCCGATTTTTTTTTATATCTTCATAAATAAGTGTTCCATATTATAAATCTAATACAGGTTCATTGTTCAATGACAAAAGTGGTATAACTGCTCATCGGAAGTGGTTTAGACTCACGCATTGCTTATGGCGCTATATTATTCTGATTTTCAAGATTCATTTGATTTTCATTTAGTATGAGTTCTTGCCCTTGTTCTTGAATGGCTCGTACCCACTCTACGATGTGCAATTCTTAATGGATTTTGATGAAACTTGGCTTGAGTATTTGTTATCACTCACGGATGAAGGCTATTGAAAACCAATTAAATCGAAAAATTTGAGTATCAGTTTTTGCCCTTGTTCTAGAAAACGCGTTCAATTTTTGGCATGTAAACACACAATTATTGACCGTATTTGACTTGCTGAAATTGTTTAATATCACCCAAGGATGAACCATATTGAAAATAAAACTTATCGTAATATATTTAATATGAATTATTGCCCTTGTTCTTTAAAATGAGTTCAATGTTTGCCTTGTAAACACTCTACAAGTCACAATTCTTGAGCGATTTTGACGTAATTTGGCATGAGTATTTGTAATCACCTAAGAAAGAACCCGATTGAAAATCAGATAAATCGAAAAAGATTTAGTATCAGTTATTGCCCCGGTTTTTGAAAACGAGTTAAATGTTTGGCTTGTAAACACTCTATAAGCAGAATTCTTGACCGATTTGACAAAACTTGCTGAAATTGTTTAATATCACCAAAGGATGAACCTTATTGAAAATAAAACTTATCGTAATATATTTAATATGAATTATTGCCCTTGTTCTTTAAAATTAGTTCAATGTTTGCCTTGTAAACACTCTACAAGTCACAATTCTTGAGCGATTTTGACGTAATTTGGCATGAGTATTTGTAATCACCTAAGAAAGAACCCGATTGAAAATCAGATAAATCGAAAAATATTTAGTATTAGTTATTGCCCTTGTTTTTGAAAAGGCGTCAAAATTTTAGCTTGTAAACCCTCTAGAAGGCACAATGCTTTACAGATTTTGACAAAATTTGCTGAAATTGTTAATTATCGCTTAAGGATGAACCCTATTGAAAACAAGAATATCACATAATGTTTGATTGCCCTTGTTCTTTCAAACGATTTCGATTTTTGGCTCGTAAACACTCTGCAAGTCAAATTTCTTGACTGATTTTAACGGAACTTGGCATGAGTATGTGTAATCACCTAAGGATGAACCCTATTGAAATTCAGATAAATCTTAAAATATTTAATATGAGTTATTGCTCTGTTTTTGAAAAAGCGTCAAAATGTTAGCTTGTAAATCCTCTAGAAGGCACAATGCTTAACAGATTTTGACAGAACTTGCTAAATTTTTAATTATCATTAAAGGATGAACCCTATTGAAAACAAGAAATATCACAAAATATTAATTATTGCCCGTGTTCTTTAAGACCCGTTTGGTTTTTGGCCCGTTTTTCCAAGGCACAATTCCTTACGGTTTTTGATTAACCTTGAAAAGAAGTATATGTATATTTCATTTTTTATTCAAAATCATTGCTGCCAGTGGGCGTATATTACCGTGCCTGGCAAGCTATCTTAGTAAATTGTTAGGCAATGTCAGGCAAGCCTATTGCTTAATAACAATATACGACAGAATGGTGAATGAAATATTCAACCATTAGTTATAAACTCAAGAATATTGTGCCGTTGAGAGTTTTTACGAGCAATTTACTGTCGGACGCAAATAAAAGCTCCAGATTCCCTTTTGGTTATAAAAAGTACCCAATAGATTTTAATGGATAATGCCTTTAAAACTTCATAATAACATAGTAAATCATAAAAAAATACAATCACTCAATCGTGACGGTGAGTATAAATATATGAAATAAGTACCCGACACGATGACATTATTCTTTTCAATTGATTTTCTTTGAAATCTTCGCCAAAATTTACAACCTAGAGTCTTTTGTTACAAGTAATATAACACTTTTGAGATATGTTCTTGTACAAGTTTCACAGACAGAAACGAAAGTATTAGATATAGATGTATTATGTTTATCTGCAGTGTTGTTAACTTGTATCTCGACTTCCATTATATATACTTATATTGATTTTTAGTATTCATCTGTACGTCGAGTTGTTTTGAAGCTCGGCCTATGAAATAGTATGTGAATCAGCGAAACTATAGGTAAGCTATGTTAGTTTCAGACTGAGACAGTCTGTGTTGACTTCTATAACATCAAGTGTTCTAGCCAAGTGATCTCATGACTGTGTACCCGGTGTAGAAGTTACTACCATCTCATAAACAAGGTTTAGTATTTACAGGTAAATATTATATTCCATTATCTGATACAAAATATTTTTTCTTAACCATTTTAAAATTCAAATTGCTTAATAATAATGAAATGCATAGAAATTTATGCATGAGATATTTTTTGATATGAGATCCTTGGTACTTGTATGCTATTTTTTCTGGAATTGAAATATCCATTGTAATTATGTAAATTTGTAATTTTTTAAAATTATATTTCACTTCTCCTTGAACTACTATGTCTTCAATAACGAAAATTTCCATTTCTTTGTATTACACTAATTGCAAGTGAATTAAGTTGTTTAAGCCTTGTCTTATTATAGAAACAGATTATTCCTTAGAACAATTTCTACAACTCCGGGGTGAAAAAAAGACAATATTAAGCACGAGGAATCTACCGACAGCCTGGGGACTTTGAACACCGATACAATAAGAATCTTCCAGGAGAAAAGGAAAGGTTGAAAAGTATCATGTCTGGAATTCCATTGCCTTATATTTTCTCTTAATAGTTCCAGGTTCCCCGACGACAGCTAGAAAGCTGGAGAGATGAAGGTTTTAAGAAACGTCATTAGAGGAAAGCCTTAATATTTGTCTACGGTTAATTGGTTTTATTAAGTCAGAAGATGTTTTAATATTCCTCGAAACAGACGTGAAACCTGGGAATAATCGTGACAATGTTATAGTGTTTGAAATGAACATCTCCTATAAAACTGACATAGTCTCATTCAATTGGAAGTGATATTTTCTTACTGAAGTGTAAAATTAGGTTAAATATAAGGCTGGTTTCTATAATAATAATAAAAAATGACATATCTGTTGAGGTTAAAGCTGTAAATCAAGTTATATTAGTCAAGTAGAAAAACATTACTTCGAATATTATAATATTTATGTGTGGTAGTATTTCTGTTATACCAATGTGATTTTCTCTAAGTACAATGACTGTTTTCTCATACTAAAGGAACTAAATGAAGTCTGCACTGTTATTGTTGAAAATAATCGTCATTCTTTTAACAATTCTGGACCATGGAAGTTCGTTGTACACAACTTGTGGTGGTCTACTGGAAGCAGAGAAAGGCAACATCCAAACTCCCAATTTTCCATCCCCGTTTCCAACACCCATTAATTGCGCCTGGGTGATACATAACCCACATCCGGAGAAGAAAATTATTCTATATTTCACACAATATTTTCTCAAGAATTCCTTCCATCTCTCAGAGTATGATGAATATATCAGTGAACATGATAATAAAGGAATAAAATATCTTGGAGAAATGAACTACATCAATCAATTTTCATCGATGGCTGCGTACAAGCCGTATCTAGTTATACGTTTTAAAGTACGTGATATGGGGAATATGCATTTAAGAGTTGAAGAATTTTTAAAAGATGTGTACGGATTTAATATTACATATGAAGTAGTGAATAAGGAACAAAATATTAAAGAGGCCTGTTCAGCTCATAATTGCTCATTCCTTGGACATTGTGTAGCCAATTCTATTTTTTCTGACTATAAATGCCAATGCTTTCCAACTTTCTTTGGGGATTACTGTCAGTATGGACCATTCTGTGATCCTAGTAAAGGAAAGAATATGTGTCAAAATAACGGACAGTGCAGGTAAGTGTGTAATTATTTAACACAACTACAATTTCTTGAAATCCTACATGTGTGATATTGATTGCTCGGGTCTGATCTAGATTTCTTGTCTTAAATTGTAATGGTTACTCAAAGAAAGTTTACTTGTGAGCTTTCGACGAAAACACAAAAAATGAGATTCCTGTGAGCCAAAGAGTATGTCTGATGTACGGCACCCCGCTCGAGCGATACAACTAATAAAATGCGAACCAAAGATTTTATATTAAAATCCTATGGTAAAAAAATGACTTTCATAATTAGAAAGATAACTGTCTGGCAGGTAGTAATGAAAATTTTAATTAATATCATCTTATAATTATATAGTGATTGTAATCATAATGACTTATGCTCAAAGTTGCATGCAATCTATGATTAAATGATTATTTACATGCAAATGATCTGTCTTGCATATAATATTATACTATCACATTACAAATGATTCTTATGATTAGTACCATTATACTTTATGCAATACTTGTGATCTACGTTACACTCTTGTCGTTATTATATAGCATCAGACAGGTTAGATACAAGTCACTATCGTAATATAGCGTTGGGTGGCAGCAACGTCACACTCTTCATCATTGATATACAATATAGCATCAGACAGATCAATTACAAATCGGCATTGTAATATAGCTTTGGAATGGCAGCAACGTTACACGCTTATCATTGTTACATAGCATTAGGGAGTTAGGTTGCTGACAATTGTCGTAATATAACATAGCCTTGCACGTAGGTTACATATAGGTTCTTAAGATTATAATACATAATTATATAACATGGCATGTAGAGAGGTTATATCAACGTCATGCGGATCTATAACAAACAGTCTTAAACAGGTACATTACGAATCTTGTAAATATGTAATATAGTATCAGTCGGGTACATAACAAATAGTTGTAAATGTGTAACATAGCATCAGTCAGGTATATAACGGATCATTGTAAATGTGTTATATAGCATCGTCATGGATATAAGAATCATTGTAAATGTGTAATTTGACATCAGTCATGGATATATCGAATCATTCTAAATGTTTATATAGCATCAGTCAGTACATCACCCGAGTCATTGAAATATCTTGTAATATGTGGAACACAAAATCATTATAAAGAAGTTTTTCATACTGGTAGTTTACACGTAATATAGCATTGCCATACAGATATGTTCATTGTCATACAGATAGTTCATTGTCATACAGATAGTTCATTGTCATACAGATAGTTCATTGTCATACAGATAGTTCATTGTCATACAGATTGTTCGCTGTCATACAAATAGCTCATTGCCATACATATACAAAATAATAAATAAATGAATTAAAATAAAAATTTGCCAAATAATGCTATGAGAAATGTCTCGTTAACTATTAGACTTGCATTGCGTAAAATTGAATAATTCATATGAATTTCAATGACTTTTATATCAATATTTATTTGCATGAATCACATTGACAGTAATCCAAGCGTTCGAATTCTGCATAACGATTTACTATTTGCATATATATTATTGATATAATAAAACATTTTGTACTCTCTATATATAATTTTGAAAAAGGGTCGTGAGTAAAACGGTTTGGGTATCAAGGAAACTTTTAAAAATTTAAACCTGTTAGTGGTATGATTATAATATTATGGAGTGTTGAATTCAGATCTAGTAACGCCCTTTTGCTCGCACACTGTCAATATCCCTTCCAAAGAATCTACAATTTCTAATATACTATTTCTGAATTACGGATGTATGACATACTACGTTTCGAAACACATACAGATAAAAAGTACAAGTTAGAATTAAACCTAAATGTGGGTAAATATTCTCTAATAGTTTTGAAGTGATTTATTAATAAAGAAGTACTTCAGAGAAAAAAGACAAGATATTTAGATATTTTGCTTATTCCTTATCTGCTTTTCATCGCGTGCTCCAAACATATTTTGTCTTTAAAGGGATAATAGGTCTTAGCATGAAGATAAAATTTTAGTTCTCAAGAAAGGTCAAGATGAGTATACATTCATCAGGGAACTTAGCTGGTGTCAAAAAGAAACAGAATCTCTTAAAATCTTGAAAACTCGCAAAACTAAGTCATTTTAAAAAAAAAAACTTAATCAATTTAATCGGTAATGAACGGCATCTTTATGCAGTTTTTTGGATATTTGTTTATTTTTTTATGTTATTTATGGTAGCAGGTATTTTTACTGATGAATAGAGCTCTTACTGACCAAATTTAAAATTTTCAAATTTTATGTTCATTTTAAGACCTATTATCCCTTTAAGGGACATTCGAAATCCTGACGTAGTTAAAGCACCT
Organism: Nipponacmea schrenckii; assembly: GCA_030562195.1. NCBI lineage: Eukaryota > Metazoa > Mollusca > Gastropoda > Lottiidae > Nipponacmea > Nipponacmea schrenckii. Next base: position 4,858,424 of record CM060200.1, read on the forward strand.
GAATGCAATCGTAATTATTGCTAAACCTCAAGTATTATCTAAATAATCTATTTTGTATCGACAGAGGCTGTTCTTTAATCCCTCCACGTAGATGAACACCAAAACGTGGGTTGGGTGTGGAAAAAGGAATTGCCCCTATGAAAATATTCAGACAATATTTCATCACTTTATTACTTAGACCTATTGCCCCTCAGAACAATCAAGTTTGACTAAGGGCCTTATCGGAAACAGCTTCAGGAAAACTGGGTTGGCAAGTCTCATGTTATAATATTGCTCCATGAATTTATCAGTTCTTGTGGTATATAGAAATAAGTCTTTGAGTTGATTAACAAATTCAGCCTTTTGATGAGGCATTTAAGGCCCTTTTTAACTCTTGAAAATGTCAATAAAGGTCGTAAAGGTGTGACCTGTCTGAATGGAAGAAGCATAGGAAACGCGGTTTTGTATTACTCTGGAATTTCTCTAATGCACAACTTCAAGTTGACATACGTTTGTTTAGTATATAATATATAGAGCCTAAGTTTTGATCAAGTCAAGCCTATTGGATACGAGAACCTTGCTTCGTACTTGAAGTTGTTTTTACTCCAGCACTAATGATAACTTATTTATAATCATCCAATTTAAAATATAATTTAACAAAGTTCCTTTTATCTGTGATTTAAATTTTTAATGAACAGACACGTGTTCGTGATAGGATGACTTCCGTGTTGTTTATATATCATTATAAAACGGTTTCGTATATCGTTCCATCAACCCCAATTACTAGCTATTGAGAAATACTATATTCTTATATGTAAGGCCTATTATTACGAGATAATATGAAGGTCTTCCTTCTTTCATAATTGACAGTGAAAGTCGAAACTAATTTATATTGAAATGAAATGAAATGAATGGAGTTTTACGTCCTTCTCTTCTGCACCTTATGGGCTAATGAAGACGGGCAACGCCATGCAGTGTGCAATGAGGGAAATTGCCAGGACAGCGGCACTAGCCTACTCTTTTTGCGATTTCCAACTGTCGAGGGATCTTTAACGTGCACATCCTGTAGCACACGGGGCCTCGGTTTATTGTCCCATCCGAACGACTAGACGCTTTTTCAACGTCAGTCCCTCCGACCTGCATCACTGATAAGGGGAAACCGGGCTGAAAAATCCGAAAGTTCATCTCGACCTTTGCCGGGATTGAACCCTGGACCTTCAGGTTAGCAAGCAAGCGACTAACCCTCTGAGCCACCACAGCTCCCTAATTTATATTGAAGAAATTATATGCAGAAGAATGTGATGAAATTTAGCCCCATGCACTAGAAATGGCGTGCCGCACACGTTGAAAAAATAATTCTATTCTGAATAAACTATTGTTCAAACAACTATTGAAATGTAGGCCTTTCGCACTATAAATGATGTGTCGCACCTTTTCATCAAAAATATATACATTTATTCAAATGAGCAGTTACTGCACTGGTTTGTCGGAGTTGGATTATCTTCTAATAGTACATAGGCTAAACTCTAAGGTTTAAAAAATATCTTGTAATTCAGCATTTGGTCATGTAACTGAATCGAATTATCAGACGTAACCTAGATCTAGTTTTCTTTATCGCTCTTGCTGACGTTTTTTGTTACTAAATACATTCTCATAACAAAGCATATTATGACAATGGTATACTATAGTATTAGATTGACTATGGCACTAGCAACACATCAAAATGATGTTTATATGGAAGTTTAGATACTAATCTCCTAATCGAAATGACATCTGTTATAATTCTTGAAATAGGCCTACTGTTGAAATTTTGTATAGAAATGAAATGTATTAAGGTGCAGCTGAATACGATAAAACAATGTCAAGTTTAAAAACTTAAGAGTTACAAACACAATGAAATGAAAAATACAATAATGCACAATATCACAGAAAATACCATAGAAGTGTCAGGGTGACAAAAACAATGTTAAAAACAGTATCAGTAATAAGCCAAAAAAAGGCATACAGATTTTCAACTAAAAGTAAAGCAAACAAAAAACATCAGAATTTAAAATAAAATTACTTTGTTTTAAAAATTCGACAAACTTTCCATAAACTGTCGGACACATCTGCACTGATAGATATTTCGACAGAACTGCTGTCGATATAGTGGGTGTATAAAAACCTAGGCCTGTTTTGTGAGGATTTTTCTATGCCTCCGAAGGTGCGGGGATTTTGAATAACACTAGTTATGTCACTCCTACAGAGCCATAATTTTTTGCTAAAACGAAGCGAATTTTAATTTTCAGAAGTCATAATGTTACATGTTACTATCTACTAACATACAATAGAAGCGCTCATGCCCAACATTAGGTGAATTTGAGGTAAATAAAGGTTTAAGAAAACGCGCCTTCGAAAAAAAAAGGGGCCCCTTTTTTTGACCCTACTCCAGTATAGGGAACTGGAGAATAATTGTAGAGTGTCAGAACAAATTTTGGTTACGACGAATCTTGTAAATTATATTTATCAAAATCTTTATTGGCACGTATTTGTTTGGTTAAAATAATTTCATGATTAATATGGCTGCAAAAAAAATATATTGGATTATAAAGTTGAAACGAAAAAAAAAGAAAAGAAATTGTAAACTTATTTCGATTTAAAAAGTGGGGTCAGAATGAATGTATATGTATAACGTATAACTGATTGTTACTTTAATTAACTATTCTATACATTAAGAATCTTGCTCCTTGACACAAACAGGAAATAATAATAATAAGGATATAATTTCAGCGTAAAACAAAATATATCATCACGATGGATGTGCTTGATGTTTTACATGGTTTGTTATGCTATGGTTGGCTTTAAAATTTATAAATTAATTAAGCAAAACGGTAACTCTTTAGGGAATGGTACTCTCGTCTATAATACAACATTATATATTTATATTTTAAGAGGATTCATTGTTAACAAATATAGAAAATCTTGAAGTGAGCGGACAAATTCACTTTTGATCAATATTATTGATTGGCACACTAATGAAATTCTATTGAATCTTGACTTATATTAATATAAGTAAGATAAATATTATAGTATAACAGATCTTTCGAATTCATTATGGTCTTTGTTAAAGACTGACAATTCATTAATAAAAGCTAATGTAGTATTCACTTGAATCAATTATTGATAATTCCTATTATTACGCCATTATTACTACCCTTGAAGCGATTTGCAAAAAGGTTCTCTGTTACGCTCGCCACAGAAGTTCACCTGAAAGTTCTATTATCGATAATATATTTCACCGTCGTGGAAACAAGCCACAAAGGTAAAACCTTTCTACAAAAATCCCAGAAGATCAAGAAAGAAATCATTTTATCAACTGTTTGAAATAAAATATGTAACCATAGTAACTGAATTAAATAATTAGAATTATTATAAGTCTCTGTTATCTACGAACAAATTATACGTTCCATTCCACGTAAATGGATATGTTCAATACAGTGTATGTTTCATATATAGTTTTCCAAGGTTTAATAGATATTAATTCAAGTCAGTAATAGTAAACTCTGCGACTGGGTTTGAAGAAAACCATTTAGGAGACTCTATATAAATGAGTTAATGCATCTAATTCGGAATAATTTTTTCCGTCGCAACTTAAACAACTTTTCAGTCGATTTTGCTTCTTAAATTTAAGTTAAATAATCTAAAACCAACAACATTATTTATGCACGATTCCATTCTGACCATTCTGCACATCATCTAACCGCTGAACAACGATTTAAAGAAAAATACAATCATGTATATAATTAAGAGAAATTCCTGTTCTGTGTGTATCAATCGACTTTAAAGTATTCATTAGAGGCTTAAAAGAACTGTCTGTAATTATCAATGTGACTAAAAATTAAATTAGTCGATAAAAACCTATATTAAGGGAAAGAGCGTTTCATAAGTTTTATAACTTGTGTTCAATCCTCTTGAAATTTATTATAATGAAATATATAGGGCGTAGAGTGAACATAAAATTTAAAAATTTTAAACTTTGCCAATAAGAGCTGTATTCATCAGTAAATATACCTGCTGTCATAAATAACATAAAAAAATATCCAAAAAAAAGCAAGTAATTATCCATAAATATCCATATATAAAACGCTTAATAAACTGATTAAGGGTTTTTCAAGAATGACTTAGTTTTGTGAGTATTAAAATTTTTTTAAGGGATTTTGTTACTTTATGATACCAGGTAAGTTTACTGATGTAGATATACTCATATTGACCATTCTTGAGAACTAAAATTTACGTTATTCTAAGACGCAGTATCCCTTGGACGTGTCAATTTATTGTAGTATTTAATTCACTAATATGAAGACAATGCGTCTCATCGAACGATTAATATTGTGTGTACATTTTGTCATCATTTAGCTACTGTATGTTACAAGTATTTGCACATATTAAAGTTGTATGACAATAATTTTAGTTTTTCAAAATCATTGGCCAGAAAAATAGCATAGTTCGTCCGATGAAAAACATCGATTTTTTATATTAATATTTTTATTTATAAGTGTTTCATGTTAAGATTTTGGAATGGTACAATATTGTCAAACCTGATGGAAATTTGAGACTACGATTTTTCCCATTCAGTTTACAAACACTGTTTTCACGTAAACTTTTACACGACACTTTATAATTGTTCTATATTCGTAATAAAGGCTATAACAGAAAACAGATATATTCCCAAATGGAGATTTGTGATCTTCCCACAAAAGCACAATTGTATATTAATACAACCGTCAAAGACAACTAACATCAATTGTGACGTCTATATGATAAGCTGCCTATATCCTAGTCTTAGCGTTAAGATAGGAAGTTGAAATTAATTTGAAATGAAGTGTAGGTATATTAAAATTAGTCCGAAACTTGCCGACTCTATACCCAGCCTCTGAAAGCTATTTGGACAGATTTGGCTGAGGTCCTCGAAAAACTTGATTTCATACTATCAGGTTTGAAAAAATGCAACCTTCGCCGCATGTGACTGGTATACATTACAGATTAAACAAATGATTTTACCACAACTATTCCAAATTTATTGACATTTGATTGAAAATGGTGAGATATGCTTTGAGATCTCACCTAGGTTAGAAAAAATATATGTGACAGCTGCTTGATTTAATATAATGTTCTTCTAATCTGATTATACATAAATATGACATTGAGAGGATTTAAACGGATCTAAGTCGATAAAATCGTAATTTATACTAAAACGCGAAATTAGATGTTATTGAGAGACAAATCATTTTATATTAAGCTAATAATAGTGCTAATATTAAGAATGTTTGGAGTATATGGTGGAGTTAGAGGTTTGTATCAAACACAATGAACAAGATAATTATTATCCAAATGGCATATTCTCTTCTTCAAATTTTCCTATTCTTATTTTTATCGACATGTTTTTATATAATATGGGATTTATAATTAACTATATTGGTCGATCTGAAATCTTTTTCTTTTTCGATTTTTTTCTATAAATCTATTGATTGTGAGAACTGAATGCTTCATCCCTATGACAATAGTTTCATTGTTCTGTTCTATATCGATGGTAACAAGACGATACCCACAAAAGATTGTCTATGTATATATTTGAATAGCCTATAAGAGTTTAGCACACTGTCAAAATATAGTTTTATAAAATACAAAAATGCCATGCCATAAATCGGTGTTGAAGAAAGTCTCTGACAAGGCATGGTAATCTCAACCATGATGTCAACATGACATGATTTCAACATGGCATCCGTGTTTGAGAAAAACCTCTGGCAATGCAGGATAATCTCACCATTTTGTCAAGATGGCATCCGTGTTGAAGAAAGTCTCTGACAAGGCAGAATAATCTTACCCAAATGATGTCAGACGAGAATCCACGTATCTTGAAGTGTTACTTGGAATGTTGTATTCCAACCATTGGTTTTCATTGTCCTTAATAGAAAAAGGGTTAGGACAATCTACGTTAGTTGGTTTCATTTATGTATTTTTTTTATTCTTGAATGAGATAAATATAATTTTCGATGAAATGAGCCAGTCTACGAAAATAATTGATATAGCCATTTTTATAACTTCATCAGTAGTTTAGATCACACTCAAGCTACAATCAATACAACTTGCTTTTAATCCTAACTAGGATTCAAACATGTCTCTGAACACGCCACTGATCTGTAAAACAGAAATTCTGTTGTGATTCGTTTTTATATTGATGTAAGAATGCAACTTCATACATAAGCAGTAAACTCATTCAATGAAAAAAAAAACAATTGAGGATTCCTATAGTCTACTAAAAAAAGTGTATGTCACAGATATGGATCTTAACAAGAGATATTATCAAATACACATTTTGAAACACGTCTAGATTTAATTTATATATTTGCACAAAATCAATTCTAATTTAAAATTTTCTTGGTGGAGAGCCTTCTCAGGCACTCTATAAAGCTGCCTCATTTTGAAACCAATTTTGTCCATATGCCCCGTATTTGTACCCCCGGTCTCTGGACCGCCACATTATGGCTGTTGTGGCTTAAAAAGACAGAAATTTGTCACAGACTGCACTGCATGGTTATTTATAAAAACTGTCAGATTTTTTTCAATTCATGTTTGATAAATAATCAGAATACACTCCATGTAAAATACTTTTAGAATATCTGTCTAATTTGGAATATTGTCATTGGTAAACATTGTCGTTTTTAAAGGACACTTTTAAATTGACGAGATATAGCGATTTAAGACCTTAATCTTGTTCAACCACATCATATTAGACCTGTTTGTATCTCTATTGATTTTTGTCGACAAATTAAGAACGGACGTAGTTGATTATTAGAAGACTTTCAATCCATCCCGTTTTCAATAGATTTTCATTCTCAATTGTTACATCTGAATGTTCAAAACAATTTATATTGTTGTTAAAACTTATACTGTCTTCAATCAATATATTAGCGAATGATTTTTTCCTAGATCACGTCAGTTGAGCAAAATAATTTTTAAAAAAATGTGATTAAATTTATTGATAATTAATATAACCCAAAACCTTTTTTCAACCAAAAAAACTCCATCATGTTTTAAGTCTGTCTGAAAAAAGGTCTTTGTTTGACAAAAATGGTCTTTCAGTGAATAAAGAAAACTCACAATTTTTGCCTTTAGAAGTTATAATTGATTTTGTGCTCCAAAATGTCAAGCTATTAAGATCTTCTTGTACCTTGATGTCAATAGTCAATATTCTCGTATCACAGAAGTGTGTAAATGCATCGATTTATTAGGCAAATACCTTCTTGTCAAGGGCTCTGATTGGCTGTTTTTGGTGGCGTACAGCTCAATTAAATCGCTGTATTGAAAAACTGCAAATGAAAATCGCATACTTCGTTCACAAATACCTCAAACTATGAATTATACCATCTAGTTCTATACATAGCAGAGCCTCAAGAAATGAATACTCTTCATTTTAACTTTCACACATGGATAAATGAAATGCATTATAGTACTTAAGTGTGTCGTCACATGCCCGGAGTCTTATAACCATCGGGAATAACTTTGCAGTTAAGCCACGCGATGAAAATCAGATGAAATGAAACACGAAATAATCACGAATATCTCATAAGAAATGAACTTTTTATTCAGAAACCATCGATGTATTATTTCGCCCACTCTCAAATTTCTTTTAGTTTAAAAAATATAACATCAACTGGTTTACTTAGTCTCGCTGGTTTGCACACTGTTCATATCGTCATAATTATGATAAGATGACAATATATCATGTTAATCTAATAATGATGCTGTGATTTATTTAGATTGTTGACAGTTGTTTCAGTACTGTTGTGACAGTGGTTGCTGTGGAGGCAAGCCATCCAAACTCATCCCACGCTTGATTTCAATCTGCGCCTGGTATTCCAGTACAATAGATTTTAGACACAAGTACCTACTTTCAGTGTATAAATCTGACACATGAAATGGACCCGAATGTCCAGCTTATAAACAAAGCAAGTTTTCTGTGATTTTGCCTTTTGTACCTTTGGCCGCACGTTTTTTGTGACAATATATGAAATCATTTATCAGGAGAGAATAATAGAAGCAGGTCGATAATTGATCTTATTGATTAACAATTAAAAACATGAAGTAAATGTTTGTGTCGAGTCATTCGGTGGATTTGTCTATTTATAGAAGAAAAACATGAAAATGTTTATGAAGCAACGCGATAATAAGCACAGACTATAATACAACTTATGTAACCTTTTTATTGTTAACTAGTGGATTTGAAAAGTACCACACTTGTACAAGCTGATGACGTGTGTAGGTGGAACATTTGATAACATTAGTTAAAGAACCAATTTGTTGATAGACAAGCAAGAAAATGGCTGCAGATACATAACTGATTTTCGGTTGAAACGATGATAATCTGAAAATGAAGAAAAACCACATGTCACCTGATTGAAAGTCGACCTGTTTCTCTGAAATTACTCCTTAGAGCCTATATTTATAAATATGAAATCACGCGAAACTAAAATACTTATCATTTTGGTCATATGTCGAACAATGTTATCGCGATAGCTATTCCAAACTAGATGAGGATTCGGTTAATTAGACCCTTTGACCTACATACAAACTAACAAGCTTTTAAAATTTACATATTGATGTTGATGGTTAATTTCTTCATTTTCAATTCTTTAGGCAAAATGATTAATTTACACTCTTATCTGTTTAAAGTATCATAGATCATAAATGATTAATGTACAATGAGATATATTAGGACGAGCATCAGTCTAGTCTTTTAACGATTCATTTTGAAGTAGGCCTAGACAGGATAAGCACGAATGAAATTACCATTTTCAGATGATACGTGTATTGATAGTGGTCACGTTACGTTGACTCTTATGTATTTCGTACACGATTTTAACCAAAATCAACGCTCGAGTGACGTTTTGATAAAGTTGCATTTCAAATTAAACGAAAATTTGACAGAAACATTTAAAGGGACATTCATATTTTTCGCGACGCCCTTTGGTCTGAATACAGAGAAATATGGAAACTTATCAACAGCTTAATTTAAATTCTTATAAATCGAAATATTGGCGCTTGCTAGTCGTTCTCAGTAGTTATCATGTTCCATTATTTACAGCAATGGTTTTATTTCTGATAAGGATTCATTCGGTGAAGTCTGACATTTATTCCAACTAATCCTTGGCGACAGGAGGATTCTGTATTAAAGGTGAATTTCGCACTAGCCCGAAGAAAGGAAAAACGATGAAGAATGTCGCCTTTTGAACCTAGGTTAACCAATTTCTGTTTAAAAGGATACTGTGTCTTAGCACGAACACAAAATTTTGGTTCTCAAGAAATATGAGTATGTATTCATCAGTGAACTTACCTAGTGTCATAAAGTAACAGAATCCCATAAAGTCTCGAAAACTCATTTAACTACATGTATTTCATTTTTGACCAACGTCTATTTAGCGTTTTTCAATACTCAAATGCTTCTTTATGGATAATCATTTATTCTTTTGGATATTTATTTTGGATAGTTATTTATGGCAGCAGGTATATTTACTAATGAATACAGCTCTTATTGGCCAAGTTTAAAAGTTTAAAATTTTATGTTCATTCTAAAACCTACTATCCCTTTAAAAATATATTTTTTTATTTATTAAAGGAATTGAAGCGAGTAATTCCTTTTTATGAAATTTAACGAGCATGATTTGCTAACTTAAACTATTATGTAGATATATATGCACAGCTTTATGGAACAACAATCACTGGTGAAATTTTATGCATTAAAGCGTATATATATCGTATTCACAATTGCTAAATGCCATTTAAAGACTATTATGAAGATATTTCAAAATAAACTCAGTACATCAGTCTATATTTCCACTTCAAGTTTTGTTATTGCAATCTTGATTTTCTCTAAAAATTCATCTTGATTTATAACATAAAATCGCATATAGGAGGTATAAATAAAAATATTAAATAAATCAAACATGAAATTATTTATAATGTTTTGGGGAGTTTGAAACACATTGAAATTGTGAGAGGAAATATATGAATATATATTAAGAACCTGCAGAAGTGTATCTGGGTATTTCTTAAGACCTTAGGCCAAACTATTGCAGACTTTTCACTGAATTTAGGCTGAATACAATTAATATAAAGCAACATAAGTCAGATTTTACTTCCAAGGCTAATCACGGTTAATCCATTCATTATCGACTTTGGTCATATTATATATCTGACGATTGCAGTTTCAGGGGATACCGTAAATATACTCTATAACGAATTTGATTCCATAGCATAGATTGTTATAAAGTCATTACATTATTTCCAACATTTATTTCTATGTGTTCAAACCAAACAAATTAAAAATAGAATAGCCATAGCTTTCGCGAATTTTTTTTGTCTATGTTTTGCATTTACGAAATCCTACATTGTTTTGTAAAAACAAAAGAAATTTGTGTTGAGCCTACGCCTGTTTCACTCAGACAATATGGCTTTTGAAACATGTCATTATATTGTTTTTGAACTGTAATCACAAATGTTTAGCTTAATATTTTGACCACATGTAGTGCAACCATATAGACACGTTATGAAAAACCATCGTTTTCTTGTGACATTAAGGCGTATGTCATTGAGGGAATTATTGCTTTCTTCAAGTCCTTGTAATAATGTCATGTGATAAACGGGCCTTTAACAGTTACAACTACATATTTGTTAATGAATCATTAAAAGGCTAATATAGCGGTTCATATGCTGTATTTGTATCATACACACTATTGAAATTACATGTCCTCACGAACATTCAGATGACCTTCAGATGGCCTTGAGAGTGACCTTTGAGAAAGCAATATTTAACCAGTGAGCATTTTCCATGAGTGCAGACTTAAAACCTTTAATAGTTTGAATCAATGGTAAAGACTTATAAGGCTATAGTCGATTGGTGCTTGCTGCTACGACAAAGGATATTGTTGCTTTCTTTAGATGATTAGAAAGTTTAATATGAACGCTTTTGGGGTTTCTTGAAGACAGACTCAATTATGATAAATCTCTTGAGAAAGGAGCATAAAGGTGTTTTTGTAAGGAAAAACTACAGACTTTTCATGTCCAAGAAATTTCTTATGAACCTGTCACTTGCCTGTTCCTGTATTTTAAAATGAATTGTACTGAGATGAATTTCAGCTGCAGATATTCCAAAATGGTAAATACACTGAATATATGGATTAAGTATAAAAGTGAAAGTTATTTTGACTTCACCCACTTATTGGTAGCAAAATTTTTTCTATCGCTTCTCATTAAATCAACTCAAATTGAAAAAAAATTATTTGATCCCAAAAGTTTTTTTTTTTTAACTGAATTTGTTTCTTGCATGTGTCTTAAACAAATTTAAATAGATTTAATGAATATGACAGTTCAAATTCCAAAGATAGCATACTCTATCATTAGAATTTATTTTTTAATTGGATCTAGATTATTTCAAATTACAAATTTAATTTATTTTACCCCCCAAAAAAATGAAAAAAAAAATTCAATAAACTTTATGAAAAAATGAATTTGAGTATTTTGAAAATGTAGATGAAAAAGTTTAAATAAGTTGTTTCTAGCAATACAAGCTATCTGTACTCCTGTCTACCTGCCTTGGATAACATTTAAAGAGTGTCTAAAGGTTTGAGGAGCCCACACTGAATTAATTCTGACTACAGAAAACTGACACTGTTCTTTGTACCTTTGTCAAGCATTCATGATATATTTTGTGGGCATGACAATGAATTTCTTTTCCATGAAACAAAATAAAAAGGGAACCTAGACAGACTTTTGTCCCATTTATAGTTGTCTACAGATATGTATGCATTGAAGATGTCCTCTGTTATTATTTTCATCAAAATGATATCATAAAGAAGTCCATGTTTAAGTGTCAGTAACATTAGTAGGTCATTTGTATTATGTCTCAAGCTGGCTTTTTGGGCACGATAATTGGTGTCCACAATATGGCCTTTTTGCCTACAGAAATATTTCTTTTGTAGAAATTTTCTATTTATTAATAAATTATACTTGACTTATTATAAATTGACGATAATTGTGGCAAATCTAATGAGAATATCACAGGGTGCTCATTATGGCTTTGGGCATTATAAGAAGGTGCATATGAACTTAGGTTTGTGGTAGCAAATTAGTAATTGACTCTTTCCTAATTTATTGATCATTTAGATTATATTTGTATAGTAATATGTTCTGGATTCTCTAGGGTAGGATATCCTCTATATATCCTATAACTTATATGAAAAATATAAATTTCAAATTTACTGATAAATAAAGCAAAAGCGTTGAACGATGACAGCCTTTGGCCCCGCCCATTGAATACCCAAAAAGTTATTCAATGGCCTGTTTTCAACGGGAAACAAGAATATAATTTTTATCCAACTGAAAAATTTTGATTTTTTTTTTATCTAGTATGCATCACAGACATAGTACATAAGAAAAAAAGTCATCTAAAACAAATGGTTCTAATGGAAATAAGCAAATGCGTTAAACGATGACAGCCTTTGGCCCCGACCATCGAATACCAATATGTTTATTCAATGGGCTGTATTCAATGGTCTACAAGAATATCACTTTTATCAAACTACAAATTTGAAATTAATTTTAATAGTATCATATAGGTGATCTTTTTTTCAAATTTTCTGTATACATGTATTTTATTCAAGCATTACTGTTTAGCTACAAAAATAAAGTTGCAAAAAGCATCTATTAAGATTTCATGATAATCTAAGTGTATTGTAGAATACCCAAACTTGTATATATAAAAATAACTTGGTAATGGGATTTTGATTATCCACAGCTATCATTATGTGTTATTATTCTTGGCTGACTGGTAATGTATATCAAGGACATTTATTTTACTATTCACCTCTTGCACTTAGTGACACTTTGGACCTTTATGAACAGTTGAATATCAAATTCTCTCCAATTTTGTCAAGTAAATGAATAATATATAAAGTTCTATACTTGTATATTTTTTTATTCATTGTTACATAATCATTTATGTGTAATATTTTGCAAGAGCGGAGAATTTTTTAGATTAGGACTAGAAAATTTGATACAAAATTATTAAGCTGCTTCAACTGCTGATGGCAGTAACTACGATGGAAATACAACTTGCTCATGTCATTCTGTTCATCCTGCTCATCCAACATCAGATAATAATGAACACAATACATGCAGTTAACAATTTCTGAAATCAAATCAACACATATTTCTGTAATCAAATTAACACACATTCCAATTTTGCCTTTAACTGGAAATTCTTTTCAATCAATACCGATTTTAGATCGACATTCAAGGCACATTTTTTTCTTCACAAATAAACATGAGTTGGCAGTGCCACATTATCATGTGCAATTACATCAAATTATCACCTTATTAAAATGATTAATTATCAGGCAATTATAATGTTATTACTTATTAACGAATTAGGTAATCAAATACAAGCAATGATTGATATATTATTGATTTATAATATAGAATTCAGACATTGAAAACTGAAAATTTTGTTACCAAAAAATAAAACCTGACAACATCAGCAGATTTCACATTTAATGTTGGTACAGATTGATAATCAACAAGCAATTAAAATTATTTGGTGGATATGAAATAAAAGAAATAATGTTTGTTTGTTTTTGTCAATTCTGGTTTTGTGTGCTTTCAAAACACTAGCTATATAAACTGTTTAAGTATATTAAATTACAACACTATTATGCATATATTACTCCTTCCTTTAATATTTGCAACGTTTCAATTCACATACAGGAATCTTTATCAAGCACAAACTAATGATAATAGGAAACAGAATAACAAGTATATATTTAAGTATAGCTTTTAATGATTATGTTTTACAGATATTTTATGGGAAGTTTGGTCAATGTTTGTGACTGTACAGAAGAATATCGAGGTGATCTTTGTCAAGAAAAGAAACATGAAGATCTTAAAGACAACGGTAAGGAAATTACATTAAAGAAAAATTAAACCAATGCATTAGTCCTGTCCGGCCCCCTCCCCTTCTAGCTTACAAAAACTTGGAAATATCATTCAGTTCAAAAAGTCTTAACCCATTAAGAAAATAAGTCATTAATAAATTAACAGTGTGAAACTACTGGGGTTATCTGATCACTAACATCTATAACGTTTCATCTGATTCTACAAGTTTGAGAGTATAATAATATTATTGAGCGTGCGCCGAAAGGTTTGTGGATGAAGTCAATGAAGTGTATGGTAAAATGAGGAAATGGGAAAATGCAAATTATCATATTAACAAGATTATTTGTTCTTTTTTTACTTTTCAAAATCTTTCAAGTTAATATTTTTTGTAATGCCGTTTTCTATTTCTGAGGGTCTGGGCCTATGTCTATGTAGAAGTGACCTGGGGAAATTATCAGCCACTGAATGGATACTTTCAAAGTCTGTTAAAGATAAAATTGCGTTACACTGCTGAACATCCACATTCCCCAAAACTTTACTGACACTTCTGTCCCACAGTATCTGTATTTCTGTTTCAGACTTGCTTCTGCATGGGGCCCCCTGGGTGCGAATGGCCCAATGAGGTAAACATCGCTAAAATCAGCCTATAACCAGCCCTGAGTAGTGTTCTGTAAACCCGCTTTTCCCTTGTCAGTCATGCAGGTTGGAGGGGGTGACTTTGAAAGAGGCCCTTTTTGCTGAAAGCTGTGCTTGTTAAAGATCACTATATATTGGGAATCGCATAGAGAATAGGCTAGTACCTGTATCTTAGCAAATTTTTCTCATTGCATGGCGTTGCCTGTTTTGATTAGCCCATTGGGTGCAAAAGAGTAGGGCGTAAAAATAATTTATTTCATCAACCTTTAAAGTGGTAAAATTTTGGATCATCGCTTATTTTAGTAGGATGCATTCAGTTTTTTTAAACAGATATCAAAAACTAATGTTACTAGCAAAAACAGGATAATTGGACACTGCAAGATGTGCAATTGTACAACCTTAAAATACATGTTATTGCATGTGTTATTGTAGTTAGCACTGACCAATCACTTGGGAAATTATTCTAAGATCAACTGTACATTTAGAATTTCTGTACCTTTTACCAGTTTGTCTGCAAACTCATCCAAGAATCGCAAAAAAAAACAAAAAAAACTAGAATTGCTTACAATTATGAACGTATTTCGAGAGCCTTAAAATATTATGTAGGCTAAATTTGCAATGACCTACATCTAGACAATATATTGAATATCATTTTACCTAGTTTTCAAAGTCATAAAATAATTAGGTCACACCTTCCGTAACGGTTAATGATGGCGAAAATATGAAAATTATCAATTTTTGCTGTATTTAAGTAAACTTATCTCTATGAATTTTTTAAGTAAGCCAAATTAAAAAATATCTACTCGTAGACAATATATTGAATATTATTTGACCTAATTTTCAAGGTCATAGATTAAGTGGGTCACACCTTCCGTAGCCGTTAAAGTGACCTAATTTTGAAAAAATCGAAATTTAAATAATTCGAAAGAAAATACGAAATTTGAAAATCGGTCTCCAAGAAAAGGTAGATAATGATCCATTGTATCTATGTGCTAAATTTCATCAATATCGGTCTATCAGTAGTGTCTGAATTTCAGATTTAAGAATTATTTAATTATTTAGGTCAAATCAATTACTATTGACAAGTTATTTATAAAACAGTTTTCACTTTTCACCTAGCAGTTATAGACCGGAAGTTATGTAATTACGTCATTTGAGGCTAAACCGGAAGTGGAATTTTTTTCTTCACAATTTTTCAAAAATTTTAATCATATCTCCTGCTCAAAGATATATATAGATATCCATTGATGGAGTGTTATATTATACTGAGTGCCATCCAAGTGACTGGAAGTCCTTATTAAAATTTCTTCTTGAAGAGTTCGAAAGAAACCCTTGGCATTTTCCATTTTAACAAAAATATTATAGATCTATAACTTGACACAATTAAATGGATAACAAATACTTAAACTAGAATTGCTTACAATTATGAACGTATTTCGAGAGCCTTAAAATATTTTGTAGGCTAAATTTGCAATGACCTACTTCTAGACAATATATTGAATATCATTTTACCTAGTTTTCAAAGTCATAAAATAATTAGGTCACACCTTCCGTAACGGTTAATAATGGCGAAAATATGAAAATTATCAATTTTTGCTGTATTTAAGTACACTTATCTCTATGAATTTTTTAAGTAAGCCAAATTAAAAAATATCTACTCGTAGACAATATATTGAATATTATTTGACCTCATTTTCAAGGTCATAGATTAAGTGGGTCACACCTTCCGTACCCGTTAAAGTGACCTAATTTTGAAAAAATCGAAATTTAAATAATTCGAAAGAAAATACGAAATTTGAAAATCGGTCTCCAAGAAAAGGTAGATAATGATCCATTGTATCTATGTGCTAAATTTCATCAAAATCGGTCTATCAGTAGTGTCTGAATTTCGGATTTAAGAATTGTAACGAAAATTCAAAATGGCGGCCGATATGGCAGCTTGACCTAATTATTTAGGTCAAATCAATTACTATTGACAAGTTATTTATAAAACAGTTTTCACTTTTCACCTAGCAGTTATAGACCGGAAGTTACGTAATTACGTCATTTGAGGCTAAACCGGAAGTGGAATTTTTTTTTCACATTTTTTCAAAAATTATAAACATATCGCCTATCAACTGGTAAAGTTTCAAAATTTTACAAATTATATTAAAGGAGAAATCACGGTCTGAAATTTTTGCCGATGACCCTTGAATATTGAATTGCAAATCGTGGGTAAAATATTTAACCTAATTGCATAAAACCTATAATTGTTAGTTGACAAATACATTGAAGTTTTCAAATCTGAAAATCCGGTCAAAATCGAACTGAAAATAAACTTGCTAAAGCAAAAAAACCTGAACTTCCGGTTCTCACTTCCTGTCAGAGATAGAACTTCCGGTTTTGTTTTATTTGATAATTGAAATCATTCTAAGATCAACTGTAGATTTAGAATTTCTGCACCTTTTACCAGTTTGTCTGCAAACTCATCCAAGAATTACAAAAAAAAAAAAAAAAAAAAAAAAATAAAATAATCCGAACGATTACAATACGTTTTCGCCAAAGTCGAAATACGTAATAAGAAAAAGTGAGTTCCTAGATTCAAGTACATTTATCCTTTAGCCCGAACCAAACATCTGCAGTATCAGAACATCTAGAGAGCAATCGAAACCACAAAATTAAAACATAAAAATTAAAGCCCTCACCCACACTAAATCAACAAGAAAAACCAGGCAAATGAACAAAGTGATTCAAAACAGAAGACATCAACCCCAGCTAAACAGAGAAAAATGTGTTAATATCTCTCATGTATGGGACCCCTTCATCAAATAACTACCCCACAGGATGGTCATAGACTTTCTTGTTGCATTTGATTTGCCTTTATCAGTTAAGTCATGCCATACTTAAAGCCGTCCCTCCCCATGCATCTCTCATTAATTAGTAAGTTTCTTTGAACCCCCTTTGTTCACTTTATTTCTAAAAGCCATTATCTATGTATGATATATTTAGTATTTGTAATCACCCACTTCTTACTCTCTATAATTAATTATTTGCTTACCAAAAATAATCACTCATAATCACTTTTTTACTATTTATTCCTATTGCTATTTTGTATTATTGCTTGATAAAAACAAAAGTGCCTTTGTCGAAACGTCGCACGTTATTTATTAAAGTAATAGTTATCCATATAATTGTGTCCAATTATTTATTTCTCAATTACTAAATGCCATTTATAGAAATTGTAGATATGTTGAAAACCACTTGATGTTTAATTGAGCACATTTTGTTTGGTTCAGTTTGAAAAGTAAAATTCCAGATTAAAAATTGTTTGTTATACTCCTGTCATCATCTTCAGTAGTCACTGTTATTTGTCATAAAATACACTCATCTGAATGTTAAACACATAGAAAATATATCTTTTTGGAAAATAACAGTCTAAAGTTAGCATAAAAAGGATAACTCGATGTCACTCTTCAAACTAATTTGGCTTAACAGTTTGATATACAATAACCAGAAAAACTGTATAAATAATTAGAATTTATTTGAAAGTTATATAATTTTTAACCATTTTCTGTGTTTGAAAATAGGAAGTACGAAAATCTCCAGTAAGTGAGTTTAAAGTCACCTAAGTACAAACATTAATATATATATATCAGATAGATTATATTTTGTTTAAGGATCTTTAAAAAAATATTAATTATACAGTCAATGCTGATGTGTAATCAGGTTATGGCATTGTCTAATTGAATTAAATTATTTATATTCTTATATGCCCATTAAGCCCTTAAACACTGTTTGCTAGAAATTAAAGCATCTAATTATCAGCTATGTAATTGGAAGGGTTTTATAGCTAACTTATTGATAAAATTGAATAGTTTTATTGTTATACCATGTGTAGAGCTAGACAAATTGTCTCCTATTCTAACTTCCTTATTTTTTTAATCATTAGAATCATGTTACAATTACATCATGATGTTCAAGATTTTGTCTTAGATTCCCTTCTGAGAATCAATACAATAAATTTACATTTCATGTTTCATTGTTGTTTGTCACCTTTTACAAGCCTAGTTTTAAAACTGAGATAAAGGTGTCTATTGATTTTGTAACATTTTGTCAATAAAATTGCCTTGTTGTTATATTAAGTGTTAAAGGAGGAGTATGTTCCACCAGAAATCGTGACTAAAGTCGATATTCCATTGTTTCGATTTAACCTAAATTTTGGTTTATATATATACAGTTGAAAGTCAATTTTTTTCCAATAATGTTAGAAAGGGTTTGTTTGTTATATGATGTTTTTTAAAAATTTCAGCTTCAGATTTCAAAAACTTTATTACAACCATGAATATTTGTTGCTAATTGGCACACACTTCTATTTTAAAGAAATTTTAAATTTGAAAAGGATGATGCAAATGTCATTTTTATCAAAAAAACAAATTCAAGTACAAACATTATTTTACATAGGTAGACTGTGGCATTTTGCAACCTTAATATTTTAAAAAATCAATGTTTCCATGTGATTTATACGTCTGTAAATATCAGATTATATTTATACATCAGACATCTTATGAGATTGAGTTTAAATGTGAAGATTATCAAAGATAGGAAGGAACCTTCAAATGCCTCCAATTTTTGATGGGGGGCAAAAATATCTTTCCCCCCCCCCAAAAATGAAATAAAATAATTATATGTACCGGGTAGCCTAAATTTGTAATTGTCTCATAAGGCCGTATTTGTAAATTCCCTTGGTTTTTTAACCTTCGAAGCTGGTAATACAATCAAAGAATATAAGTTTCTCTTCCACGATCAAATTATTTGAATAAATAATAATTGTTGTCTTAATTCTTTTGAGTTATCTCCCGTAATTCGATTAATTTTGAAATAAAGGTATATGAATGATAACAGTTTTATGACTTTGAAATAGTTTGCCCCCCCCCCCCAACCTAAAATTTGTTCCAGCGCCTGGATATTTCTATCAACATCCTACTTTTGGTTTCCTAAAAATCCGTTTATTTTGATCAGATAACTACCTTGAAAAAAAAAAAAAAATGGAATGCTAAATAAACTTTATCATTTGTTTAAATCTGAAACAAATGCCTTCAAAACCTTTGGATTGTGACTCGAAAGCTTCAAAGCTTGAAGATTCCCATAGATGATAATACATGTAAAGTCTCCATAATTTGAAGTAAATTATTGATATACTAGTTAACTTTTACAGCTGGATGCTATGAAGTGTTACTGAAGTGTATCATTTTAGAATCTGTTTTCAGCAGTTTCTTTTGTGGAACTCTTCTTGAAGAAGTTAAATTTAAGTTAACAATAATGACATTTTTCTGTGGGAAAAGGTTAATGGCGCTAATTAGGCACTGTCGACAGTGCTAAGAACGGTCACTGTTTAAGTTACACTTTGTTATTGAGCCTTTTCCAAGAACCATTATGAGACCATCTGGTCAGAATTAGAACGGTTCTTAGAACGGTTAGCCTTTATATAACATAAAAGTATATTACATTCATCCTTTCTGTTCTGAGAACAGATAAATTTGTAGTAGGTTGTTTTCTAAAATGATAATTAATGTACATTTAGCTGTATTGTGATTTATTATATCTCTAATTATTTAATTGATCTAATCAAATCTTACACCAGTCTAAGGAAATTGTAAATGAAGTAAAAATGTATGAATGAAGGCAATTTAAATCTTACAGAAAATCAATGTGTTGTTAGAAATGTCAAGGGACATGAGCTAATGAGTTAATTTAGCGAGTTATCATGGTTGTTATGACTCCAGCACATTATCAATCACTTTTGAACAATTTATTCCTGCTAGATTTATATAGAGAAGAAAAGCTATGAGTTTTTTAGTGCCTGAAACTTATTGATACTCTAAGTGATTATTATTTATTTATTAGGTTTCCTATAGTTTGTAGATGATTGCAGACAAACTATATCTTGAGACAGATTTTATTTTCAAACATATTTGTATTCAATACAAATATTCACATACTGGTATATATTTTTATATGATACAATGAAACTGAGTTAAATTCATGTTTATTTTCAGTGAAGTATGCACCTTAAGAGCAGATATACCTCAATTTGGCACTCTGTAGCAATTTTAGATTCAAAATCTGATTTTTAATCCTCCAACAATGAAAAAATACTTAAGCCACATGTGGCACAGAGAGGGACTTTGCTAAGGCTGCAATTTGCAAGGGAGTCTGAAACAAGTGGTTGCCAAGAAAAATACCCTTTTACAGAATCCAGTAATATATACATGATCACATGACCAAATTTCATTCAAATCCGATGAAAACTGTAGTCTGTATTGCGTTCACAAGCCAAATTGTGGACTGACAGACGGACAGGGGTGAAGACAATATACGATCACATTACAATGTGTGCATATAAAAATCAATCTTTTCAGCTATTTAGGTCAAGTGCCACAGCAGTCAAAAGTTGTGACCCATGACCTTGCAAAGGGGCATCAACAAAAGTGAAAGTATAAAAGTCAAAAATTCATATGGCCATTAAACCAAAAGTCATAAATAAAAAATGAAAGTATTTTTTGGTATTTAGGAAAATTTTCATAGAACATTTAGGTTAATATTGTAAGGGAAACAATCTTTTTTTTAAATTGTGGGCATGATGGATTCATGCATAAGAAATTTTATAAGCAAACTAAATCAATTCGCAAGATATTATATGATTTGGTTCAAAGTTACAAATTCTATATTAATAATAGATTCATCTTGTGAAACCCTCTAAATGCTTCATTA
Source organism: Nipponacmea schrenckii (assembly GCA_030562195.1). Classification (NCBI taxonomy): domain Eukaryota; kingdom Metazoa; phylum Mollusca; class Gastropoda; family Lottiidae; genus Nipponacmea; species Nipponacmea schrenckii. The sequence goes on from CM060200.1 coordinate 4,879,757, forward strand.
TAATTACATGACATATATGTTTTTATTATATTTAATGAATCTCTCCTTTTTACACTTTCTAACTTGGAGTTTAGGTTGTAATTTAACTAATGACAAAAACAGGGGCATAACTTATACTAAATAATTTTCAATTTAATTGATTTAAATAAGGTTCATCCTTGGGTGATTACAAATATTCATGCCAAGTTTAATCAAATCCTTAAAGAATTGTGCCTTGTAAAGTGTTTACAAGCTAAAAATCAAACACATTTTAAAGAAGAAGGGCAATAATTCATATTAAGTAAATTTGGATATTTTTGATTTTCAATAAGATTCATCCTTGTGTGATCTTAAACAATTTCAGCAAGTTCTATCAAAATCCATTAAATATTGTTCTTTCTAGCTAAACTCAAATGCGTTTTCAAGAACAAGGGTAATAACCCATACTAAATATTTTTCGATTTCGCTGATTTTCCATAGGGTTCATCCATGAGTATCAACACACTTTCACACCAACTTTCATCAAAATCCCTCAAGCATTGCACATTGTAGAGTGTTAACGAGCCATTCAAGAACAAGGGCTATAAAAAAATGTTTGATAATAAAGGAATAAAAAGTTGGACATTATGAAACATGCTATGTTGAATAAAATATAATATTTTTAAGTCAATTTCGGCAATCGATCATATGAATTCTTAAGACAGTGGGAAATTTCTCTTGTAAACTTGTAAATTCTATCATATTTGTAACTACCACTTATTGTCGACAGTTTAAACTGCCATGGTTCATTTTGTAGGATTGTATTTTCAATTCTGGAAAGATCTTTATGTTGCTCAAATTGAACTGAAGTCCTATAACTAATGGCTGTAACGCTGACACAACAGTCATATGCAACAGCTCAAAGTGTTATATGTCTTTTTTCTACAGACACTTTATTTTTTTTCTTATATTTTCAAAAATCTTTACCGTGCTGTAACCTGTCACTGATGAAAATACCATTGCTCAATGACAGCATAGCGACAAAATTATTATTAATATTCTTTTCAATTTCAATAAAAGTTAGATTTATCATTGAAGTCTCCAATCTACATATTTATCCTTAGTTAAAACAAGACTGCTTCTCAATAAATAGATGGGACCAAGGTAAACCAAATCAAACAGACCCTCTTCATATCTACAAAATATAACATAACAATACCTATGGGAGAGGGTGATCTTATATATTTATTATATTGGTCACAAGTAACTAGTAACAGGCTCCCAGTATTTCCCTGTCACCAGTCAGTAGAACTTTCACTGCATAGCCTGTAGCACCTAGAGCTGTCCCATCAGACTCTTTGATCAGCATCACTAAATAGGGCACAAATATAAACTTGGAAGGTGTCATCTTGGGTTGGAACCCATGACCCATAATTTATTCCACTTACTCAGCTTTGAACAGTGATAAACAGTCTTCTATAAAAATGGAAAAAGACATGAAAGGTGGAAGTACAATTATATATTATTATATAATTATCTATTTATGATCCTACCTACTGACAACAGAAAAAAGAGCGATCTGACTTGTAGAAAGGTGTGAAGGATCATTATTAAAGCATTATCATAGAAAACTATGGATGTTTATTATTATCACATAGTCACAAAATACATAATTGCATTAAAAATTGTTTTATGTTATTAAAGTGAGCTTTTATAATAAAAACATCTAATACCATATTTGGCTTGTCAGAATACTCAGGGTTTTATTTTAACTGACATAAGAAGGAAATCATTTGGGACCCGAATAAGATGTCAGAATACTGTAGTGTAAATGTGTTAATGAAGATCTTATAAAACAGTATGTTTTGTTGTGTTCACACCTAATAGGAATAGAAGTTATATTTCGTTTCGTTTCTGAAATCATTGTATCATTGGAAAAATAATTTTTACTGTTAAATTCGTACTTAATAGACAAGACTTGAGAACCATTCCTACTTCTGTAGGGACTGAAATAGATCAATTGTCGGATAATCATAGTTGTAACAGCATGTTTCAGGGTTTGTTTAATGAACATTATTAGTACCATAGTTGTACTGGACAAAAACAAATACATGGTAAACTAAGCCCAATCTCATACAAAAACTTATAAGAAATGTACATGTGACATAACTGCTACCCTAGAGAAACATCCTTCTCAAATCCATGGCTGGTAAAGGAGACATCACTAAAGAAGTGTTTAACAGGCTCAACTCTATCATTTATATAGCCCCCTGCATGCTTGTTAATATGACCATTCTGTAACCAAATCAGCAGAACCATCAAAAAGGCAACCAATTTTACCACAATGAAAAATAAAAGCCAACCTTTGTATGATATATCGAATAGTTAAAGGTATAGAAAGTGTTAGAATGAACATAAAATTTTAATATCACTTAACTTGGCTATAACTATACATCAAAATCTCTCTAAAATCCGATAAAGCCACAAAATCAAGTAGTTTATTATAGATAAGTGGTAGATGGGAAGTACAGGTTCCGACAGGATTGCCCAACTGAATAGAGTCAAACCATATGTTAATTGTATATGTTTAATGCAACGACTTTTCGGGCTTAATTGCCCTTTGTCAAGTGAGTAGTTCATTATAGCTTAATACATCCATTAAGCGATTTTCTAACGCGAAGATACATATTAATCACAAGCAGTGGATGAGCTGTCAGTGAGGTATTCTACCGTTTGAGCACTGGCCCGTTCTACTATAGACTATTTATATATAGTAGTAGTAGTAGTACAGGCCGAGTGATCAAACGGTAAAATACCTCACTGACAGCTCATCCACTGCCTGTGATTAATCATAAGGGGAAGTAACTCTCACAAGGTTTTCCTGCATCTTTGACCTCTACTCTTGAATTGACCTAAACATTGTGCGACGATATATGGATTAACAGATGATAGAGAAAAAGCAATTCATATAATTTAGAATGAATAGTTCAATAGTGACACAGTTTTCAATGAATATTAATCATTGTCAAAGACCTGAAAATAATGGGCACTGTGGACTTTGCTCATTAATTTAATATTTCTTTTTCTGGTTTTAGAGTTGATTTCTCTGTTTTTTTTCTCAAACTAAACTGATTCATTGCTTGCTCACTTTTTTAAAATTCTAAATATTGTTTTATTGCCGTTATTTCAAAACTGATAAAGTGTGGCATTAATATTTAACTAATAGTCAATATTAAATACAAATTTTAGCTGTATGACGAGTGTAGGCTATTCAACAAAGGTATTGTAAGACCTTCTATAATGTTCAGTATGTATATTTTGTTTTGATTTGATATCAACTCAAATTTGCTTCAACCATTTCACTCATGAAGGCAATAACACCTCAACATCCAGTAACCTGTTTTTATGACGTGACTGTAGTTAATATACTTCTGTATATTAGAAAAGTTAATTAAATAGATACAGGAAATTAGGCTAGTTGTTAATTAGATTCTGATCTGTAATTATACCATACATAACTAGCCCTAGAAATATAGGTTTCACTAATACCAATGCCACTTATATACGGTATATTTCCTATATTAATGACTGTCAGAAACTAAGTAATATTTATTATACATAATGAAATTATTTCCCCATGATTGTGATATTCTGAATTCATAAGCTTCTAAAAGGTGTAATATTTCTGTCTCATATTTCCCTCATCTGCAATTAAGCTTCTATAATTTAAACAGTAAATAAAATAATGAAAGACGTTCAGATTCCTGGAATCACACTATTGATTAAATACAAAAAATGTACTTTTATAATAAAAACATCTAATACCATATTTGGCTTGTCAGAATACTCAGGTTTTTATTTTAACTGACATAAGAAGGAAATCATTTGGGACCCGAATAAGATGTCGGAATACTGTAGTGTAAATGTGTTAAAGAAGATCTAATAAAACACTATGTTTAGTTGTGTTCACACCTAACAGGAATAGAAGTTATATTTTGGAACACACTTAGTCAAATCACAAATGGAAATCTAAAACAAAAAGTAATACAGGCATTTTTAAGGATGCTTTTGCACTAATGTCAAAGCAAGATCCAGATAGGTAGAAAAAATAGCAAATTAAGTGGATAAAACTAGTAATTGTTGCAAATTGGCTAAAATAATTGTCTAAAGCATTACAAAATTGAAATCTAGACCAGTCTGATAATTATCAATGATCTAGTAGACAGTATGGGAGAGAGTCTGACAAACCAACTATGGGGTTTCTTTTGTTAACCATTTGAATACTTCACGTCAATAAAATTAATGTCATATACTTCAATTAATGACTTAATATGTAGGACATAAACTTATGTGACTTCACTTGGTAATGGCACTTTCACCACCTACAGGGTGACAATGCCGAAACCAGAGCAGTTGTTGGTATTGAAAAGTAGACTTAGAGCAAGCTTATTGAATCTGCCAAGTATGGAACCTATCAAGACAGGCAATGTCATGCACTGTGTAATGAGGGAAAGTTTGTCAGGACAGCTGCGTTAGCCTACTTTTTCAATTTCCCACTTGTCATGTGATCTTTGACATGTACAACATGTAGCAATAAATGAAATGAAATGAATGGAGTTTTATGGCCTACTCGTCTGCACCTTATGGGCTAATATAGATGGGCAACACCATGCAGTGTGCAATGAGGGAAAGTTTGTCAGCACACAGGTCCTCATTTTATTGTTTCACCTGAACAACTTCATGCCCTTTTTCCTATAAGATTTTCATTGCTGAAAGGAGAAAACTTAGAAAGTTCATCTTGACCTGTGCCAAAATTGAAACCAAAAATGAATTTATTCCTCAATCTCTCCATAGCTCAAGGCATCCCATAATTGATAAGCATATTACATTAGGATAAGAACATTTAAACTTTTTAATCGGTTATCTTAGATAATATTTTAGCTTACAGGTACATGTATAATATTTTGATTGATTAAGAGTATTTAACTTAATTTTATGAACGTAAAAAGCATGTTTGGTTAGAGGAGGTTTTGCTATGATGAATAGGTTTTAATAATAGATAAAAGCATAACAAGTTTTCTGATAATTCTTACCTAATCTAAAACATATGATAATAGGATTTATATAATTTTATAGGCTGTAATAGAATCACTTGAGCAGCTTGTTACTGCTATCTTAGTCTCAATTAGATTAAAATTAAGTGAAATTCATTTGCATATAAATCTGTTAAAAGCCAACTCATTTATGTCCCTGTTCCATTTATATCATGGTAATTTCCAATTTTATACTTTTCATTGTTCATAGTTCCTTTGAAATCTCAGTTATATTGCTTGTTTAATAATTTTACAGTTTTTGAAATTTTTTTAATCCTTTTTTAGGATACAAATGTACTGAATAAAATACATAGATTATTTTCAAGATCAATAGTACAGTTAGTTAAATCATTGAATCTTTACAGTCATAATATCACTTGCTTAGTTAGATTGAGAAAATAACGGCTGTGGGTTCTATTTTTGAAAGTCTTATGACCTAAAATAAAACTTCACGCATAATTCTGGTAGACCTAGCTGTGAATGGGAACAGATTTAATCTGGAAAAGTTGAAGCCAAAAGGTTTGGTAAAGGTCCATTTGGTAGAAAGGATCCTTAATTTGTGCACCTTAATTGTTATCCTTCTAAAGTAGGCCTATAGATGATCTTGACAAGGAACAAGGAAATTCTGGTGGATACATTCTTTCAGTATTTGAACAAACTAAGAGCTCTATGATAACTTCAATAAGAATTATCTATTACATCCCAAGTGAAAATGTGCCATTGATAAAATTAAAAGCATGAATATATGTTAAGTGAACTTAGAAAGAAGCGACATTATAAGTGAATTATAACGCAATAGAAATATGGCCTAATGGGTTCCTACAGATTATTTCAAATGTTCTGAATGAAGATTTTGTGAGTCTAGTATTGGTATTTAATCTTAAATTCATATTTAATTTTCATGATGCCTCAGCAGATTCAAGGACAAAGTCATTGGATGCATTATTCACTGTTTATTGGGGTAGCTGTTATGCTGGGAATGAAGGGCAGGGTTATTATAATAAGCTTACACGTTTTTAATGCTTTATAATAGCCCCACATACAGTATAAAAACAGATCTAACCACCAAAAACATTGATAACAAATAATCAACAGCCCTGTAAGATCTTGCATTCTTTTCTTTCTATAATCCCTGCTAAAAATGTTCTGTAGAAGTTATATAGAATTCTATAGAAATCATACTGGATGCCTTTAGAATCTACTGTTCTATAGAATTTTGGATGTGATATCTTAAGAAATTCTATTAGATTCTTTAGTTCTATAGAATTCTGTATGTGTTTTCTAAAGAAAGTTTTACAGACAAACTTCTTTACATTAATAGTAACAGGTTCCATAAAGCTCTTTCTATAGAAGTTCCATAAAGTGTTGAAAACTTGATTTTTAGTGCCTGCTATTTTATCCTTTTGAACAATATACCTTATAGGAGAAAATAGATGGAAATTCCTTCAATTATGTGTATTCAATATCACTTGCATTAAAGTCGGAATTTCTGAGTCACACAGACTATAATTGACATTTTCATTCTGCATCCAAAAAGACAAAAAAAGGCCTTGAATGATATGTACCACAAAGTAATTTTGTCTATTTTCTTGCAGAACCTCACAATATAGTTCTATGGATATAGTATTTTCTTTGAAAATAATTTGCACTGGACAGTTCATAGATTTTATTCTATAGAAAATACTTCTATAAAAAAAAACTCCTTTCTATAGAATAATTCATTTCTATAGAACTTAATGTTCTGTAGAGAAATGTTCTATAGAAAAGGTCCTAAATTTCTTTTGGTTTCCTATTGGACTATTCTATAGAAATTCTTAAGCTTTGTTTCTATAGAATAATTTTTGCAGGGATAGGCCAAAATATCTAAGTAGATTGCTTAGTAAGATTGAGAATGAAGTAAAACATGGACGAATTGGAAGCTGAAACTCATGGTCCCTTCAGACATTTTGTTATTTTAAGAGAAAATGTTTTAAGATCAAATAAAGTCAACATACCTATATTAATTTTATGTCAATGGGTCATGAGATCCTATTGGATGTTAGAGCTTGATAAACAGTTCAAAATGCTTCCTGTGCCTTAAAGCTTTCCTTTTTATTCTAAGAATATTCTTTCATGTTTGAAATGATTACTGATATAATTACAGAAAATTTTTAATGATTTACTTGCCCAGAGGTCTTGATTGTATCATTTTATATGATGTATGATATAAAACCAAATCTCGATAAAATAATAGAAGAAGTCAGTTTGACCTTCCTCAAACAGAATCTGGTACCAAATGGACTTTAACCTTTGCGTGCAGAAGAATTTGTCTAAGTCATGAAGACAATGATCAAACAGAAAATTAGTGACCTAAATAAAAGGTATCACTTTTTTCCATCAGTAAGGAATTAATCTATTATAGCTAGGCAATGAAATGAGTTGTTGTTGAAATCAAGAGGGCATCAATCTTTATAGCTTAATAAAACCGCAATATCATTTTATTACTAGGTCTTGATATGTCCATTATTATAAATTGGAAAGAAAGATGTATTACAATCTTAATATATAAAGAAGTGTGTAACTATAAAAGTTTATTGTGTCAAATAAGACAGCTGAACTAAATACTCCAATACTTTGTAATTTGTGTGTCTTACTTTCGTTTGCTCACCTCAAAACATAGGCTGCTCATATATTCTGGCCATGTCTTCGTCTTGGGTGCCCACTGTAGTTGTTACCAGATTGCTTTCTGCCTCAAAGTCTTATTGTCATTATTTTGTTTCATGGCAGTCTTGAACAGCACCTGTCTGATTACACTACTACTTGCCAATCTTTCAGCTGCATATTCTACTGAGATCTCATCTTCTCAGGCAGCTGTTGATAAAAGTCTGAACCTTCCTGGTTATAAATTGTAATAAATCTTCATGCGTCATTATCACTATCATCATCAGTTGCATTGCTCATAAATAGTAAATTCTTTAATAAAGTCAGAATGTAAGTAATGAAATGATCCCAGAAATCTGACCACTAGTGGAAGAAATAAAGAATTAGGGACACAAGATTAAAATAGGTCAGTTGTCTGAAGAAAGCACAGCATGGAACAGCCACTATTTTAAAATTACATAATTAGGTTATAGAATATGTGCAATGGATTATAAATATAGAAATATTATAGTGATCATGGAGAGAATCAGAAATTCAGAAAAATCAACTAAAATAATATACATTAAGTTGTATCTAAAAGTATATACATAGCTATTTTTAATGCCTATCTAATTACTAAACCTATATTTTCAATTAATTATTTTGAAATACAATCTTTCCCAACATATCAAATGATTATTAATATATTTTCAGTACAGTATAGGTTGAAAATAATCTTTCAAAAAAGTCTTCATCATTCATTAGAGCTGATCAGTTTTTTCTCTTCATGTAAAAAAAATCCTTTTTAATTAGCCTATTGAAGTGGAATCAGAAATTTTGCCTTTCATAAAATTTTAACTCACAAAAACTTGATCAAAAATTGTCAATGAGTTCAAAATTATAAGAATTCTGTTAAAACAATTTGGACTTTTAGAACCACCATAAGAGCAAAAGTATAATCCAAATTCATGCAAAATGCAATGAGTAGAAAAGATCAAATTTTTAAATTAGTATAGAATTCAGCACCAGTTTGCAATGTTTCTATCAAGTAATTCAGTCTTTGAAGATTTAATGATTAACTATTACATTTATATCAATACATCTTGGATTCACCATTTCCTGTATAAAGTCACATAAAGTTTCCTTTTGATTACAACGAAAAAGCAAATATAATGCCTTTTTTAAAATTTTTGTAGAAATTTTCAATTATAATCCTTTGCTATGGGAAAAATATCTTGTCATTTTCCATAAAAGTCAAGACAAAACTCTTATGTAATGTTTCTTTTTTTCTTTTGTGTGGCATTTTGAGTTTAATGGATGTAATAATATTGTCTGTGTCTAAAAGATCTGAATGTCATTGTAATGTAAACCTTATATTTGCAGATAATATTTCTGTCAAAAGTTTTTTTCTTATTCCACAAATTTGAGGTTAGAATTGAGGTTCTTACAATTATATATTGGTTACATTGATAGTTTATTTAAAGGGATTGTAAAGAGGTTTTCTAAAAAAAACAAATGGAAAAGTATGGATTAGAAAGGGGGGAAGGAGGGTGAACCTTATACAATGCATTTCCCTTGGGCGCAAATTCTAAACTGAAAGATATCACAAGATCACTAGAACTTGCATGGACGAAAACTAGATGTGTGATATATTATTATAGATAACAATAAATGATGATATACTATAAAATACTAAGATTTTGGGTTTAACAAACAAAGACATGAGTCAAAATTTGAAAGGTATATAACAAGCCATGAAATATATGCTGAAATTTACCAACGGAAACCATTTGAAAATACCAAATAGAATTTTAGCAATTTTACAGAGATGACAACAGATAATCACCTAGATGCCAAAGTTACTTAAAGGGTTTAGTTAACCAATACCACAACTCAAAGATAAAGATAAGAAGAGTATTTGTTAAGGTATCTTAGTAACTTGATAACTTTTAATATTGTCTTATATGTGCTGTAGGTAAAGTATGAATGAAATTAACTGTTACGTCTTGCTTTTAAAAAAGCTTTTAGATATAGTGTGTAATGAGAAAAATTTAGATGTTTTCTCTTTTATACTTGATATCTGTATGGTAGGTAAGGCAAACTATCAAAATACTACATCAATTAAATATTTCAACTAGGAATGTCTAATGGCTGCTAAAAGGTCCTCTGTTCTAACCTGACCAAAGGAAGTTAATGGTATCATTTAGAATGAGAATTATTGATCTAGTAAAATATGATAATCAGCTTAAAACTCTCTATTCTAACAGCTTTTACCTTATCAATCAGTTCCTTTACCTCATTCACAGCTTTTATTTGACAGTTTCTGTAAGTTTCTGACAGGTTTCAAGGTATTCTGTTGATAATAGTCAATATGACTACAGTATATATCAGCCCTATATTATCAGTATCTTTTCTATTAGTTCTATTCCAATAAATACAGGACATACCAGATTGTCTATGGAGGGAAAATATGTTTGGTTATGAAAAGGGATGGTAACTTTTGATATGTATGTGTAGTTACTAATAGCATTGTTTGTACCATTCAAATTATTTCAAAGACGTCTGTGGTGCATGCAATTCCACTGAAATTAAGCATTTTATGTATTAGTTATTTACAGGCCCCTTGATATTATTCTATATTATTTTTTTTATAGCTTTTGAGAAAGTAACATGATAAATAAACCCAATAAACTTAAAACCTCTTACAATTTCAACTTGACAGTAAGCAGTAAGTAAGCTAGCAGCTTAAGTCAATATATCATTAGCTCTGTTGCTTAACATATTGTCTCAATAAGCTAGTCAGTATTATCAACAGAATATTGAACAATTAATTGTCTGACTGATAATTTAGATTTTCATAAATTCTCCAGTCCAGATCTTTTGGTTGTTTCTCATATGCAATTTTCTCAAGATATATGACAAGTTTTCAGTGGAAGATAGACAAAATCCTGAGTTTTTATACACCCACATTAATATGTATTTTTCAGTGAATGGTTTTTGAGTTATTGCCCTTGTCTTAGTCCAATCTCGGTGAAATAGACTGGTAAACACAATAGAGACAAAAGTTGTTATCTAACTAGAATGGAAATTAGTGTGAACATTTATATTGACGAGATCCTTGATAAGTTTGATAGTGACAATATTTCGTGGGAACGATTCTGAGTTACTGCCCTTGACCTTCGAAATTGCAGATACACAATACAGTTTTCATCTGATTTGAATGAAATTTGATGTGATTATTTTAATTGATGAGATCTTGAACAAGTTCAATATTGACAATTTTTGATGAACTATATTTGAATTATTGCCCTTGACAGAGTCCAAACTCATGAAAATTAGCCAGTGAATGCAATAGAGACTTCTCACACTGTCATCAGGTTTATAATTATTAAATCTATAATAATGATTCTTGAGATGTATTGTAATTAAAGGTCTATGAACTCATAAACTGCATATTGTCTTATTTCAAATTAATGAAATTTGGAGGGACATATCTAAGTTAAATAACTTAACCATACTCTGATTTTCTCTAGTTATTCAGTGAATTCAGTCATTGAATCTTCATTTTCATAAAATATTTTATCTTGATGCTAAAAACGCTTCAAAATGTTTTTCTTTATTACATTAGGTAAGTTCAAGTATTTACCAATATCATAAAATTCTGTTGTGTGATAATTTCTAAACTGAACAAAAATATAATGGATATATTGAAAAAATCATACTTCAAAAGATTCATGTAGGGAGGGGAGAAAGTTTGATTTTAAAAAAGGATTTAATATTTATTATAGGGCGTTTTCTATTCAGTTCAAAAATTGAGTGCAATCTTCATGCTTGGAATATTTTAATGAATATATATGGCTTTGAAATGAACACTTTGAATATGCTAAATTAACAACTAATGTAGTAAATGCGTGAATAATTTTAAATATAAATTTAAATTGAAATGCATGATTGGAATAAAATATTTTATCATCATCTGTCTTTTTGTTATTCCCACATTCTCATTAACCACATCATTAGCAGAATAATAATACATGCAGAGTAAAATGAAGATCCTTTGCAAATGATTAAGAATTGATTCACATATCTCTATTTTAATTTAACTTACACCAGCCATCAGTTAATTGAATTGAATATAATATCTGATTTTCAAACCTGTTTTTAATTGAGAGAATGACATTTCTATATAGAGAATATATTGACTTGCTTTTGATTGCTTTTACCATTATTTAATTTTTTATGAATCGGAAATAAAATACGATGGAGTTATGTATCCTATTTTACTGTTAAAGGGATACTGCATCTTAGCATAAACATAAATTTAGTTCTTAAGAATGCTGAATATGAGTGTTTATTCATCAGGGAACTTACCTGGTGTCATAAAGTAACAGATTCTCTTAAAATCTTGAAAAAATTGCAAAATAAGTCATTTTTGAAAAACGCTTAATCAATTTATTAAGCGTTTTTCAATAATGAACTGCATCTTTATGGATTATTACTTAGTTTTTTGGATATTTAGTTGTTTTTTTTAAAGATATTTATGGCAGCAACTAAATTTATTGATGAATACAGCTCTTATTGACCTTTAATATGGACTAAATTCAATTATACGAAACATCATTTTCAATACATGAGCAACGATAGGAATGCAATGTGAACGTTACAAAATGTGTTCTGGTTCAACATAGACAAGGCACTGTAATATGGATAATGACCTGGTTGAGAAAACAATTAATTAAAAGTACATTAACAAGCAATAGTAAATATAGCCTACTGACAAATAAACATATGAATATTATTGAAGGTAATTATATCTGCGTCACAGCCAATCAGAATTTGTCTTGTGACTTTTGGATACCTCTTCATTTCGGAGTTGTGTGCAGAAAGTTTTGCTCCCGCCGTCATACAATGTGCTTTTAATTATACTTCTGTTTCAATATAATAATATAGCCTTTTAATTTTTTTTAAAAATCAATCGGGCTTAAAGAAAAGTTAAATTTGAAAATGAAAATTTTGTTCCCAACAAATTTTAGATAAAGTAAACAGGTTTCAAAAACACCAAAATCGTACAAATCGGAGAAAAATTAGCGGACTTATTAAAATTTTGGGTTCTTATTATGCCTGATAGTTTATATGTATAGCTTTTGTACTCATTTGTTACATACACCAGAGGATGGGTCACCCAACGTTCTCACGCAAAAACCGGAAGTGGTAGAAAAATTTTTATGATGTCTTTTTATTTCTATAGGCGTCTTCTCTTGAAAACAAAGACCATTTCTTCTCTTTGTGTTAAGGGAGTTAGAGGGGGATGCAAACAATGTTAAGGAATATATACAGTTCCTTTAATTCAGACAATATACAATGTCTACACTGGTCTTAAGTAGACAGTGCCAAGATAGGATATTACTGGATTTCCAATACAACAGTGTGTAAAATATGAATAACATTCGACATATCTCTGACTAAAAAAAAAAAATCAGCACACATTCTATAGAAATAAATAACTTGCACTTTAACATTCCATTAGTTAACAGCTTCTTGTCATATTCCACCTGAAACAAATGGCTTAACTTAAATACATTTAGTAATTTTCAATCTGAACTACTTGTCTTAGTTTTGTAAACAAAAAGAAATTTGTGAGAGTTTTAAACTTTATGAAATAGTAAAATGGCATGGCTGGTGATTCTTTTTTTATTGATAGATTGTTGCAGTAATCAATAAGATAATGGCTATATGGACATTTTTGTGTGTTATTATTCAAGAAGTATAATCATCTCAATATATGGTTTTATACATTCCAACTGTTGGTTGCTCATGTTAAAAAACATATTTTGATAACAATCAAGTGCTATTAAAGAGATTTTTTATACAGAATTTAATGTTTTATGTGTTCAGCAACACTGATAATATCAATTTGCACCATTCCAATTTTCAATCAGACTTCTTTGGTTCCTGCAATTCCACTAACTCAAAGTTTTTGATGATGTCAATTTATGTGTTTCCATTATTTCGAATATTTTGCGATTTGTATCATCATCAAACACTTTTAGTGGAATTGCAGGAACCACAGATGTCTGAATGAAATTGAAATGATTTACAAAGAACATTTAGAAAATCTTTAAATAATTTGCATTTCACTATTTGTAACTGATCTGGTAGTATTTTTCTATCGTTATATAGGCTTAACTACCAGAAAGTGATACAGAGAGCTGGAACTCTTTAAATATTCTTTTTTCCAAAGCAATACAATACGAACTGCATAAAAGAAAACAATTCCATTAAAATCTGATGAGAGGTTCTTTGATTATTAACTGATGTCCTAAGGAGTTTATGTTGAATCTGTAGACTTTGTTTTATTAGCATTAACACAATTAATTGTGTCTGGACTATGATCAAAGTATCTTTCAAAAGCGTGTTTTTCTTCCAAGTTTGTCAAGTTTTTTCTGTTCAACCTAATTAAGTGTTCTGTTAAAAATATTTCAAAAAAAATATTCACACCAGGCATGATGAATAAAATAAAACCAAAGGAGCTAATGTAGGCAAGCTTTAATTGTTGGTGAGCTGCTATTTGGCGTTAGTAACAGTAATCAAAACAAAACTAAAGGTGAAGATTTCATGTTTGCTAAGATTTAATAGAGAATCTTGCAAGTTGTCCAGACAGCCTTGTAGTTAGGTCTGGCTAATTCAGCATGGAGAAATAAACCCAATTTACCAGTCCAGAAAATGTGTTACAATACAGTATATCATATTACCAGTCCAGAATATGTGTTACAATACAGTATATCATATTACCAGTCCAGAATATGTGTTACAATACAGTATATCATATTACCAGTCCAGAATATGTGTTACAATACTGTATATTATATTACCAGTCCAGAATATGTGTTACAATACAATATATCATATTACCAGTCCACAGAATATGTGTTACAATACAGTATATCATATTACCAGTCCAGAATAGTGTTACAATACAGTTATCATATTACCAGTCCAGAATATGTGTTACAATACAGTATATCATATTACCAGTCCAGAATATGTGTTACAATACAGTATATCATATTACCAGTCCAGAATATGTGTTACAATACAATATATCATATTACCAGTCCAGAATATGTGTTACAATACAATATATCATATTACCAGTCCAGAATATGTGTTACAATACAGTATATCATATTACCAGTGCAGAATATGTGTTACAATACAGTATATCATATTACCAGTCCAGAATATGTGTTACAATACAATATATCATATTACCAGTCCACAGAATATGTGTTACAATACAGTATATCATATTACCAGTCCAGAATATGTGTTACAATACAGTATATCATATTACCAGTCCAGAATATGTGTTACAATACAGTATATCATATTACCAGTCCAGAATATGTGTTACAATACAGTATATCATATTACCAGTCCAGAATATGTGTTACAATATAGAATATCATATTACCAGTCCAGAATATGTGTTACAATACAGTATACAGTAGAACCTGCATTCAGAGACCACTCAAGGGAATATTCAAAAACGGTCGCTGAGTGAAGGTGGCCTCTTAAGAGAGGAACTGCAAAACCATTTCGTTTTGACGTTTTGGAAATCATAGGATCTTACTTTTACTCATACATGTATAGTTTCCACTGCTTTTGCATGCTATCTCCTATCTACCGAAGGGATAGGCCCTACTCTTTTTTTGTCGTATTTTATTTTCTTTTAGATACCAAAGTTCTCACAGTAATTATCGTTTTCAAAGTCAAAATTCTCTTGCTTAAATCAATAAGATATCCTTCTTTACTTGCATTTTAATTGCCCGGTAACACGCTTTATTCCATTTTCACCTGATTAATATGTTCTTATAACAACTTCCGGTATACCCTACTTTCGCTTTCTGATCAAATTTACGGTAGTCTAAATTTTACCAAAAACGAAATATTGAAGCCTTTACAGTACTTTATAATAATTGTCAATACGATGAAATCTATCAATATTAATCATCAACAAGCTATAAAATTAATCTGTAGAAGATTATCTAATTACCGATTAGCGATAATCTCATTGAATATCACCGACGCGTGAACTTGATTTTTGTTACGGGAGATAATCAAAAGTGTCATGGTCGCTTAATTGAGTTATTTTAATCAATTGGGAGTGTAAATACATGGCCGCTGGTCGCGTAATGAAGGTGGCTGCTTATTAGTCGATAATTACATTGAAAACTCGTAGGGGGGAATTTATTGTGGTCGTTTATTGAAGGTGGGCTCTTAATAAAGGTGGTCGTATGAGCAGGATATACTGTATCATATTACCAGTCCAGAATATGTGTTACAATACAATATATCATATTACCAGTCCAGAATAATGTGTTACAATACAATATATCATATTACCAGTCCAGAATATGTGTTACAATACAATATATCATATTACCAGTCCAGAATATGTGTTACAATACAATATATCATATTACCAGTCCAGAATATGTGTTACAATACAATATATCATATTACCAGTCCAGAATATGTGTTACAATACAATATATCATATTACCAGTCCAGAATATGTGTTACAATACAATATATCATATTCAATACATCTGTTACATTTAAACCTTCTGTTGCAACATCTGAGTAAGATAGTTTTTTCTGTTTTTCTCACTTTTATTGATCTAAGTAACAGTGAAATTTCTTTGACTTGGTGGTTGGATCTTGTAAATTTATGGTTCACATCAGGATGAGCACTTTTTGACAACTCCTTGGCAACAGTCCATGCCATCTGATTTCAAGCCTCACTCCATTATGCTCACTTCAGATCTCGATCTAGAAGTCTATTGTTGTCTTCAATGCTTCTCATTCTGTATGTGGTTTACCTATTGTATGTGGAATATTTCTCTTAATAAATCAAGAGATTTTCTTCTATGAAAGTTACTTATCATCAGATTTTGAATAAATCAATAGTTTTAAATTGTTTTGATATCTATACTAATCCTCAAATAGTATCTACGAAAATAGAATCACCAGTATATCCGTTCAATAAGAGGGATTAATTCTGTAGAGGTCATTAAACTCATTTGTACAATTACTATCAGGTTATATATTGAACACATAGCAATTACTGACTGAAAGAAAGATTTTCTTAGTGAAACAAATTTTATTTTAGTATAGTTTTGGAAGGAAAAATGGTTCTTCTAAATCAATGTTTTGTTTGATTTAATGTGTAGTTTACTTATATTCAAGTATATTACTTGATTAAAAAATGATGATTCTATGGCAATTATGGTATTAGGAATGTACAGGTCAAGATCACTGTGACATGCATACTTTGGAATGGTTCCAATTGGAGTAATCATGAAACAGTTGGCAGACTTACTTCTGTTGATTTTATTCAACTAAATTAAGTTTCTAAATCATCTTTTGAAGTGCATATCTTAGTTCTCATGTAATTACCATTTTGTTTTTTTCAGATTGTAAGTTAGGATGTAGTCATGATTGTGAAAGAGCAGAAGATGGAGAATATTTTTGTTTCTGTGGCGATGGATTCCGTCTAGCAGCAGACAATACTACTTGTGTTGAAAAAGGTAGATATGGTGTTGCTAAAAGTGACAATTTGCCATTTTGGGGGTTGATTCGGGTCTTGAATATAAAAGCCTTTAGAAGAACAAGGTGAAAATTGCATAATTCCTTAAGAATACCTCAGAGTAGGAATTTCTCTCTATAACCGTGTTTCCACGTGGCAAAAAAGATGGCTTTAAGCAAGCTTTTCTGTGTTTCCACTTGTTAAATTGCAGAACCATTACGGTTCGGGAACCGAAAACCTCCCTTTTTGTGTTCGGCAATTTATCGGGGGCCAAATGAAAGCTAGCTTTAAAGCTAGCTTTTTAAACAAGTTGAAACGCATAAAGCCGGCTTTTTCTCGTTCGGCTATCGAGAAGTACTAGTTTTACGGCCCCACACGCGACATCGGTAGTCTTGTACATCGTGACCTGTCAATAAAGTGCCACTTTTTTGATCGAGACTAAAGTGGTTCGGGAACTAGATAAGCTCAGTGGAAACGCAGCATGTTCGGCAATAAAGCTGGCTTTACTTCACAATTTCAAGTGGAAACGCAGTTTATATGTCTTTTCAATATATGCCAGAGTCTCAAGAAAAGTCTTGATAATTACAGTAAAATATGTAGATTTGAATGCTCAAATTTCAATTTTGAGTTTATCCTAAAAGTTTTTTGAGACGCAAGTACCATTGGTATAAAAAAAAAATAGTGAATCTGTCCTTTCCATCAACCCCACTTTTCAGAACAAGAATATGGTAAAAGACATTTTGCATTCGAAACTAGTAAAACAAGTCAACTTCTGGAACAGCCATCTTATTTTAACATTTCTACATTCCTCAATTATTTATCCTACTGAAATCATTCCTCATAATCTGATTTTTTGTTGTTGTGGTTGCATGTACAATAAATAGGTTTGCAAAAATTTATATGCATGGGTCATCATTACCTAAAAAGTAATCAAGCATGTGCTTTAACAGGCACTTGTTTATATTTGAAAAAAAATCAGAAATAAAGTTACTGACAAAACTTTTAGGAATTTCAATGCTAATTGTACACTTAACTGTAAAAAGGCAACTAATTAATGTATTTTCAATTCATTTGTGGTAAATAGCTTCTTAATTGGTTTAAAATATTGAAATTAATTTGAGAATATGTTTTAAAGATCTAGATTTTAATGATTGTTTATTTCAGAAATGTATAGAATATCAGTAGAATTTCCTTTGAAAGGTGTTCCGTTTAGTTCATCTATGTTGGATAGAATTATTAGAAAAAGATTGAAAACCTTTACTGTAAGTTATTTTGAATTCATTTGACCAAATTGTGCAGTATTATAAATGATTGTATACATAACAGGAAAGTCAAACCTTGTATACAATATAATCTGTACTGTAAACAGAGGAGGTATATATCCTATAAACCATATAATCTGTATAACATACAAGAGAAAGTTATACTCTATATACAAATACTTTATGTTACGGGAAAGTTATACTGTATATACAATATGAGAGGAAGGTTATACTACATGTATAATATAACTTTTACTATAAACAGAGGAAGGTTATACTACATATACAATAAAAATGTATTATAAACAGAGGAAGGTTATACTACATATACAATAAAAATGTATTATAAACAGATGAAGGTTATGCTACATATACAATAAAAATGTATTATAAACAGAAGAAGGTTATGCTACATATACAATATGATAGGACTATAAACAGAGGAAGGTTATAATACATATATAATATAATTTTTACTATAAACAGAAGAAGGTTATACTACATATACAATATAAACTGTACTTTAAACAGAGGAAGGTTATACTACATATACAATATAATCTGTACTATAAACAGATGAAGGTTATAATACATATTATACAATATAATTTGAAGTATAAACATAGGAAGGTTATACTACATATTATACAATATAATCTGTACTATAAACAGAGGAAGGTTATAATACATATTATACAATATAATCTGAACTATAAACAGATGAAGGTTATACAATATAATTTGAACTATAAATAGAGGAAGGTTATTCTACATGTTCTATAAACATAGGAAAGCTATTCCCTTTATACACTATAATCTGTACTATAATCCAAGGAAGTTCATTCCCTTTATACAATATACATAGTTTGTATTTCAAACAGAGGAAAGTTATACCCTGTATACAATATAATACTTGACAAACAAGCAAAGGTTATACCCTGTATACATTATGTCTTTATTACAAACAGGAGAAAGTTTCAACGTATATAACCTAATCTGTATTACAAACTTGAGAAAGTTTCACCAGTATATAACATAATCTATACAATATCTGTATTACAAACTGGAGAAAGTTTCACCAGTATATAACATAATCTGTTTTACAAACAGGAAAGTTATTCCATGTATACAATATAATCTGTATTACAAACAGAAGAAAGTTATTCCATGTATATAACATAATCTGTATTACAAACAGAAGAAAGTTATTCCATGTATACAATATATTACAACTGAAATATATTTGGTTGTTCATTAAAGGGTGGTGCTAAACACAAGTAATTTGCAAAAAGAAAATAAATATTTGTTTTATATATTAAATGTTCTTTAGTATTTGATGCAAATATTTACTGGTGAAAGAAATAGGATTTATTTCTAGGCTAGGTGTCAAATTCATTTGATATCTGTGTTATTGAATGAGCTCTCTATAATTCTCTGTAGTTCCATGATATTTTAACAATAGATTAGCAACTTTAATGACATGGTTCTAGTTAATAAGGTAATAATCTAGAAACAAATTTGTAATTATTTTGTAAAACTCAGTGTGGGATTTCTATTACTTATGAAACAAATTTACTTTGGATCAATAACATATAATGACCATAGATAACTGACATTGAGTCAAGTTTCAAATATGAAAAAAATCGAAAAAAAAACAGACATTGAGTCAAGCCTAATTTATTGTAATATTTTTTCATGGTTACATTTTAGGAGTATTGCTTCAGTTTAGAGCAAACTAAAAATTTAACTGTTATGTATAAAAACTGTTATGACCATGGAAGAATTAGAAAGTTAAAGAGCTTTTTACTGAAATCACAATATCAGTGACATTTAGACCATTGGTATCATTGACTTAATTTGTCAGATACAGTGAAAGCCTGAATTAAGCTGCACCATGATGTAGAATTAGCAAAATAATTTGTTCAGTGATGTCTTTCATGCAATTGTCTTTGACATGTGGCTCATTGCAGTTCACAGAGTTCACTAAGATTGGTTCACAGTGACAAATATAGTTCCATGGTGAAATATAACCTATAAAAAATCTACCAGCTGATGTAATCTGAGAAATGCCATCCTCAGAAATCTACTTTCAATATATCATGTCTTTGTTTTTTCTCAAGAGACAGTTATATTTTATCTTTCAAATCTGAAACAATACACAAAAATATTGAATATGCTCATTAGGAGATGATTAGTATTATTACTGTGATGGTCTGATTGGTTGAAATATTTAACTACAGTTTTATCCAGATTCTGATTTATATCAAATCTATGGTTGAGTTCTTGATTTATTTTTGGTTTCTCCAATATATTGTTAAAAGCAAATTGTTCAAACTCTGAGGAACCTGTTAAATACATGTAAAGGATATGTTAGATTTTAGTTTGAGTTTTCATTTCAATGCTTGCACAAGTGTTATAATTGGTTTCTTGTGTTTTCTGTATATTACTCTTATCATCCATGATCTAACAGAATTGTTTTCTTGATGTTGATTCTTTTATATCTAACAAATCTAATGCTCTAGACTCTAGACCATAAACGATTCCTTTACTATATGTGAGGATAAATTGTATATTTAAACATTTATTCTTGTAAGTCCAATTTCACCTCTGTTTTTGATTGGTTAGAAAAAAGTTTGACAATAAACTAAGATTAAATTCCAAATCTTAAAAATACTGTTATCTGATAAACTAAATTTCAAATCAAAGAGTTAAGGAATCTTTCTCTTTAGAGAATCCTTGTTTCACTCCTAAGATTATAAGTTCGGTGTTCAAAACATCGATTGCCAATCAAGCAATCTCATTTATCTCATTAAAACATTTTAATTTACGTGGTAACTCACACAAAGATTTTAGTGTGCAAGTCTTATCCTTAATACCTAGGAATCCCGATTTGGGAACGACCACAGACCAAGTCTGCTCAACTTCGCCATATCATTTACTATTAAAGCTAAAATTACTGTCAAATCTCAAGAAAATTATTATGTGGTCGTATATATTATCTTTGCCCCTGTCCGTACGTCCACAAATGGCTTGTGAACACGATCAGTTTTCATTTGATTTTAGAATGAAATTTGGTTTTAGGGTAAGTCTCGATGAAAGCAATGGCCTAGGTCACAGAGCAATAGATAAGATAATTAATTGTATGTGAACATTTATATTGATGAGATATTGGACAAGTTTGATATTGGCAATTTTTCGATGAACAGTTTTAATTTACTCCCCTGACTTAGATTCGTATTGATGAGATCTTGGACAAATTCTATATTGAAGAATATTTGATGAACTGTTTTTAATTGAATGCCCCTGACTTAAGACGCAATAAGCGAAATTGGCTTGTGAACGCAATAGAGTCTTCAGTTTTCAGGATTTGAATGGAATTTGGTATGATCATTCATAGTGATGAGGTCTTGGGCTAGGCCCACAATGTGGTTTATTTTGACAAATAATGTTTGGTTTCAACAGAAAATATTTAAAGTGGACGTATCCTGCTAGGCAACCACTTGTTTGCAATTCAATAAACATATTTTTAAAAATGGTAACAAATCATGTGTTATAAATTTATCTGATTTGCTCAATAATATCTGCTGTTGAAGTTTGAAGGGTATAATTTTATTGTGACATTAATAAGCATGTTACTAGAATTATACCATTGTTATCTGTCGGTGTTACAATGACATTTAAGTATGTCAGTATGAGTTCTTCCATATCATCAAAATTCACAAGAGAGACTTGGTGGTGGCCTCCTGGAAATGGTTGTACTTATCGGGGCTGTCAGGGCAGACTGTGGGACAACTGTTGAGGTTGGGATTTCAAATGCATTACGAAGGCACCCTTTTCAAACTTTCATGGATGGAGATTTGGCTCCGATAAAAATTATGGAAAATAGAATGATTTGTTGTATTCTGACGCAAACTTTTCTTACAATTATGCCTGTATCTGGGCCAATATATTTATCTTTCCATTTGTTTCAAAGTCCTAGTCTCATTGATATTCTAACCTGGTTTACAGTCTGATTGAATTCTACACTGAATCTAAGTTAGTTAGTTATTTTCCATGTGAATGCTTTCTTTAAACTTGATTAACGGAATGAGTTCACATCTTCATGAGTAGAATAGATATCATGAAGCTCGAATTATTGTATATATATTGTAAAATCTACTTTAACGTTAAAAATTAAAAGTGCAAAAAATTAAATTTTCATTAAAAAAAACTCTTGTTATACATCTTTGGAAAGAGCACAAAAAGTACATCTTTGGAAAGAGCACAAAAAGTACATCTTTGGAAAGGGCACAAAAAGTACATCTTTGGAAAGAGCACAAAAAGTACATCTTTGGAAAGAGCACAAAAAGTACATCTTTGGAAAGAGCACAAAAAGTACATCTTTGGAAAGAGCACAAAAAGTACATCTTTTGAAAGAGCACAAAAAGTACATCTTTTGAAAGAGCACAAAAAGCAATCTGAAAAAAATCATCCTCTAAATGAATTAGGTCGCGCTCAAAACCAATCCAAAGTTATGATTTTTGCTGTAGATACCGGAGGTCAAATATTATAGTATCAGGTAAAAGCCAAGGTCAATGACCTAAGAAGGTCAACGTCCCCAAGGAATAAGGTCACAAGATATAAATCTTCAAACTTTGTTTCCAGGCGAATGTTGCAAAAAAGGCAAAACCGAAATTAAAAAATTTCTTTTTGCAGTCGACTGAAGATACCAGAAATGTAAAAATCACAGAAATCATACTCAAGGAAATTCAAAAAACATTAAAAAAATATTTGAAATTATTTAATTGCTGTCCTATTGCATTTTAAAAATGATACCCCAAGTAAAATTTGTCTAAAGTTGTGCCTTCTAGAGCCGAAAACCCTTTTTTTGCAAATGTTACACTGTTGCACTCCCAGTTTATGTGCAAAATGGTTCAATTTATTTTCAATAGAAACATCCCCAGTGGGATTGCCCATTACAGAGGGTCTAAGAAAGTTGAATGTTTCTGTAATTATTGCAGTAAGGTATGTAAAAATCGAAAAAAAAATGGCGTTTTGAAAACATTTGATTGTCTTCCCAATGGAGATGAAACTAATTGCCTACTGTTTATGGGCCAGGTTCCAAAATTTAAGCTACCCATCTATAACTACAATAAATGAAATTTAAATATTTCTTACAAAAAAACTCATATATAACTATAGGTTGTTTAATGCCATGGACCACTTGATAAAATTTGGTCAAATACTATTATGAAAAATATGATAATCTCATCTGTGGATTTCAAATGAAATAGAAAACCTACTTTCATGATTCGATTAAAACATAGCAAAACAATTTTAAATTTTTTAACTTATTCTTTCCATCTTTCTTAAAAATCAAAAAAAATTAAACTAGAATTTAAGAAAGTTCTAGAGAAAAAATACAAAGATGAGAATTACATAAAAACAAAATTATGAGGAAAAATGTTTTTTATGCTTTACAAAAAATCTTCCAAATGAGAAAAAAAAATTAAAAAATATAACTGCCATTCCTTAAGAACTTTTGTCAGAAATTTTCTATGGCATTGGCAGCACTTCATATGTTGTACTCAAGGGTATCCATATAGGGCTTTAAGAATTTTTGTTTGGCATCAGATTCTATAAGGAACACAAACAATATGAAAAATGTGTCTTTAGTTCTTAATGTCTCTAAAATCCCATTAGAAACCTTCTCAACAATCTCACCTACTTATTACTAAGGCAGCTATATATTGGTTATATATTATCATGATAATTACTTCATTGATGGGAATTATTCCAAACTGTACTTGACCACTTGATACACAGTTTTATTGTTTGGTGGTTTTATTGTAAGATGAAGTTTTAAAGAAAGCGATTAAGTTGAGCGAGGCAAGTTATTTGAACCTGATTATTTCTGCCATTAAATCACAATAACAAAATATAAGGCTTGAAGAAGGTAGACACATTAATTTGTATTTCGAGAAGTTTTTCAACATTTAAGCCTTATTTGATATCTTTTATTGTGGGATACTGTGTTTTCCATGTAATTAGAGACAGATTTCTGGTCTTTCATAATTGTAGATTTCAACACATTTAATTTTTGTGTTTATTTCAAAAAATATATAATCAGGCACATAAAGTACAATATAATTTAAGGTATATGAATTATGATTTACATACAGTACACAATCAAGACAAATATCGTGGTTATTACTTCTACTAAAACTACCTTATAGTTATACTTTCTCTTAGAATGACCAAAAAATTAAATTTTTCAAACGTGACCAATGTCCTTCTATAATCTAATAAATACATAAAACTAAGTTATTATCCATGAAACTAAAGAAGCAGCGTTTTTCAAAGATTAGTTATTTTAATGGATATTTATATCATGTTGTATAGAGATCATATTCTTTAGTCATGCTTTTGTTTAGGTTTTCAAACTCTGTCCTTTTTGAGCTCTTTAAACTTTTTGTAAGCATGGATCGGAACATCTCAAAGGATTATTATTTGATATGAAAAACCAAGGATAACAGGTTCAATACATCTGTGTCAACTAGAAAATTAAGCTAGCATATTACACGGTGACTAGACATTCGCACATTACTGTTATAAGACTCCACGACCACTGTTTGGTCGCTGTAAGCAAACATTTGATGTCATGAAAAGTTTACAACATTCTAACCAATTGTGCTACAAACCCCTAAACACACTGCTTTAATCAGTACTGAATAAGACAGTCTTCATCTCTAGCCTCTAGGTTTGAGGCATGAATTTAATGGAATTAAAGAATTGACCAATCACAAAATTTATAATAAGGAAGTAGGCCCACTATTGGTGTGATCATGTGATCAAAAATTTATTGATGACAGTCCACTGTAGATCAGTTTGACATTGATATCTGCTCTAGATTTTACTGAAGTCTGGAAACTTAAAAGCAATCAAACAAATATGAGATGTGTTTATTAATGAGTTTTAAAGGAAAAAAAAAAGCCTTCGGCAATTTGACTTATTAAGGTGAAAATATGAAGAAAATTGATCAATTAAGATATATTATTATGTGATCAAGATTCATTTTTAACTGTTCCATTTCTAAGAAAATTACTGAGAAATTTGTTATACGCCCAGAAATTTATTTCGGGTGTAAAATAAACTCTTTATTTTTTTTGTCAAGATAACATGCATGGGAAATGTTATCCTTCTTGATCATTTTACATTCTCAAGATTGTTAACATTAAATATCCCTTGATAGATGGAAGTTCAAAAGGGTAGGCTAATGCAGATGTCCTTGGAAAATTGCACTCATTGCGTTATCTATCTTTTCATTAGCCATAAGGTGCAGAAAAGTATGACAAATAACTCCATTCATTTCATTCCATTTTTTATTTTCCATTGCTAAAACTTGATCTCATAAAATCATTCAATATGATGTAAGCTGGTAAAATACAGGATATTAAAGCTATGGTGGTAATGCAGCTTTCACATTATTGATATTTACTTAACTGTGACATTTGCTCCAAACATGAAAAAGCTGCTTTTTATTTGAAATTGTAAGAGAAATGAAATGAAAGGAATGGAGTTTTACTTCCTACCCTTCTCTACTCTTCTCTCATTGTAATAGAAGTTTAGTATTTTAACATTGTCAATAGTTTATTAAAGGATTAAACGTTGGTCTCACTAGCATTATTGGTGTGTAAACGTAGTTGATCACGTGACAAACTGAATAAATGACGAAGTCATTTATGTATGTTTGTGGCGTGATCAACTACGTTTACACACCAATAATGCTAGTGAGACCAACGTTTAATTCTTATATTTACATTCAGATACTTTTATTAACGCAATTTTCACTTTTTTATGATCGGTTCCCTTGAATTTGTGTAGATTGTGTAGGCCTAATTATGTGGTGCCTTGACGACGTCAATCATGTCATAGTATCACGTGACAAACTACAGTTCATCAAAAAATGAACGCCAGTTTGTTTAACTAGTTCATTGAAGGGAGTGATAGTAGAAATGTAAATATTTGTTATTAAATACATCAATAATAACATGTATAACCTTTAACTCCCTTGATCCTTGACATGAGTAATTCGGGTTTTAGTCATGGTGCCAGTTTCCGAATGCCCCCAAAAAAGGAAAAGCAAATGCTGAACACAGAAATAACGGCAAATTTTAAAATAAAAGATTTTTTTGTTTCAATGATATGGCCTGGTTTAATAAGGCTTATTATGATTTCGAGTTTTACTTGTAATACCTGTCATGTTCTTTATAGAGGATTAGATGATATCTGATGACAGAGAGGCTCAACTCTAGTTACTGTGTCATCATTAATCACAGTCAATATGGCTCGATTGTCTGATACTATCTATTTTATCTTGGTTTTCTTTGTTTTATATTAAATCATTACCACCAAGTACTGATATTGGATGATGTCATTAATTAATCGGTCTGAGAAAATTCTCACGTCACCAAAACTACACACATACGCTACCTTTAAATCATCATTGGAACAGGAAACCTACCTGAAACTAAATCTAACACGAAACGAACGTTCATTACTGGCTCAGTTTAGATGCGGTGTCTTACTTCTTCGAATCGAAACTGGACGTTTTGTTGGAAAGAAATTGGAATCCAGACTGTGTCAAATTTGCGGTAACGTTGAGATCGAAGATCAAACGCATTTTCTTTTGAAATGTGGAAAATATGAAAATCACCAATCCCGTTGGTTTGGGGACGTATTAGAGAAAGATTCCGAAAGACCTATCTCCGAGATGATGTTTGATATTATCAATAACTACCCTCACAAACTAGCCAAATACCTTGTTAATGCATTCTACGAGCGTCGTCAAACATTATACAATTGAAAGTATCTATGTATTTGAAACTATCAGCTAATTTTGATCACATAAATGCTCACCTGCTGCTAATTATTTTCTGGTTCAATTTATTATATAAATATCTTGTATTATTATAGTGACTTATAGGCCCATTGGGCCGGGTGTACTTTACATGCCGGAAAAAACACTGTTATATATCAATTTACATATGTCACTGAAATAAAATATTTACTTACTTACTTACTTTAATCTTGATTTAAAATGTTAATCTATATGTACATATTAATATATTATGATTTAAAATGTTAATCTATATGTACATATTAATATATTATGATTTAAAATGTTAATCTATATGTACATATTAATATATTATGATTTAAAATGTTAATCTATACGTACATATTAATATATTATGATTTAAAATGTTAATCTATATGTACATATTAATATATTATGATTTAAAATGTTAATCTATATGTACATATTAATATATTATGATTTAAAATGTTAATCTATATGTACATATTAATATATTAATCCTGTTATATATAGTTATTATTATACATCATTAACCAGAAAAAAGATAGATGAAATATTGGAAAAATACCATATTGTTGGGATTATCCCCAGTATAAGCTTAGTGAAATATTCAATAGTAATAGTATTATTATTAAAATCAAGTATAAGTTGTGTTATAATCACTTCAAGAGGAAAGAGTGTTTTAATAATTGAAGAACAAGAATAAGTATCTCTTTACAAAGTGTACGAACATCGGTAAATATAAAATCTGCAACCCTGATTCAAAAAAAAGAAATTCTATTCGGTCCTCATTATTTTTATACGCCCACATTATAATGTGGTTGTATTTTGTCGTCACCCCCGTCCGTCAGTCCGTCCGTCGGTCAGTCCATCCATCCATCCGTCCGTCCGTCCACAATTGATTGTGAACGCAATAATACCTTTTCTTTCTCAAATAGTAGTTTGGCGCCAGTGAAAGGCACCAAAGGTTTCCAGAAGTGAGACGTCTTAAAGAACTTTCAGAAAAATTTTTGGCATCAGAAGTGCTTTTTGTATGATTAAACGTTTTTATCAGACTTTTAATCTGATAGAAAACCTCATAATAATTTTCCCCATATTCTATTTCAAGTAGAGGCTACAGTTTTTGTCGGATTTGAATGAACTTGACTTGGCCAAAACGCTTCAAAATTGGCTTGTGAACGCGATAGAGACTACAGTTTTCATCAGATTTGAATGAAACTTGCTGTGATCATTTATATTGATGAGATCTTGGACAAGTTCGAAATTGGCTATTTTTAGATGAATGGTTTTTGAGTAATTGCACTTGACTTAGTCAAAACGCCTCAAAATTGGCTTGTGAACGCGATAGATATCACAATTTCCATTTGATTTGAATGAAATTTGGTGTTATCATTTATATTGATGAAATCTTGGACAAGTTTGATCGTGACGATTTTTGGGTGAACGTTTTTTTAGTTATTGGCCTTGACTAAGTCAAATTGTGTCGAAATAGACTTGTGAACACGATAGAGACAACAGTTTTCATCTGATTGGAATGAAATTTGGTGTGATCATTGAAGTTGATTTCATCTTGGTCAAGTTCGAAATTGACATTTCGATATACTGTTTTTGAGTTATTGCACTTGACTTAGTCAAAACGCGGCTTGTGATTACGATAGACAATACAGTTTTCATCTGATTTTAATGAAATTTGGTGTGAACATTTATATTGACGAGAACTTGGATTAGACCTAAATAATCTTAGAGTTTTTGCCTGTGTTAAAACAGAAAATATATTTTAAAGTGGGCGTATCTTGCTAGGCAACCACTTGTTGAAAGTAAGGAACTTCTGAATTCTTTTAGAATTTTAGTTCTTCATCAACAGTATTTTCATTTGCTTCCGAAATAATGTCAGATTTGTCAACAACTTCCAGTTTAAGTATTTCAACTGATTTATTAGCCTCGATTAACAAGATCATTAATGTTTCCTTTGTTACCATATTCTGCCGAGACCAATGACATGGTCGATACTCGAGATCTTTATGTTATTGAATTTGCATAAAACATGCCTGACTATATTTTGGAATTTTATTTAATTTAGTTTGATGTGTATTTACAAAATATGATCACAAAGAGGCCTAGTGTCATGAAACCTTGATATCAAGTTCGTCTGAAATGAAGACTCAATCATAGTTGACTGAAATTGCTTTGTAAAATATCAAGTTAAAAGTAAAATTATCATACAGCTGAAGTGAATAAGTATCTGAAATTTATTACGTAATAAGTATGAATCAAGTACATCGGTATCTTAGCAACGTCTACTTTCTGAAAATTTTCTTCATGCCATTTGAAAATGGTGAGGTATTCAACGTTCTAAATAATCATAATTGAGTTTCAAATTGGTAAAAATGCTTCTTATTGTCTCAATACAATCCATATCAGACACTCTACTGCTCTACTTGATATTTCCGCAGAATGCACATTCAAGCATGTGTTCGTCAGTGCATTTCCAATAATTGGTGGTAAAAATGGTGGATTCGGGGCAATGGAATCAATGACTATTGAACATATTGTAATTAAAGATTCGGACAGAGCTGGTGATGTACATGTGACAAGGAGGATCCCTATAGTTATTTAGCTTATATAATGAACATAGGCGCGGGAACAGGGGGGGCAGGGGGGGCAAATGCCCCCCCCCCCCAAAATTTATCTCCCAAAATTCGATTAATTTTGAAATAAAGGTATATGAATGATAACAGTTTTTTGACTTTGAAATAGTTTGCCCCCCCAACCTGAAATTTGTTCCCGCGCCCCTGATAATGAAAAATGTTTACTTGTACACACCCTACAAGCTATCATTTTTGACCAATCTTTTTTGGGGGACTAGAAAATAGAATTGTATATTCTACTTCAAACTTTTATTTTTTTTTTATAATCATAAAAGATTTCTGTACCTGAAAAATCACAATAAAATTCTGAAACTTTGTTGTTTTTTTTTTAAAACCCCAAAGATAAGAAAATAAATTTGGTGTGGCCTGATTGAATGGGTTATAATAATCCTCTAGGTAGTTCAGACAACTGAGGTGATCTATTTCTCTTTAATTTTATTGCCATTGCCTTACTGTGCACTATATATTTCAATTCGCACACTTTCTTGAGCTGGAATGCACTCTTTCTTATCGTATTGACACAAGCTAATCATCTATGGAAGACTCATAGCTAAACCAGTTAAAGAAAAGGGCTAATCCTCAGTAAGCTGTAAAATTTCAACATAAAGTCCTCGGCAGTAAATCCATACATCATAATTCTTTTTCGGTGCTTAAATGACTTTCTTGTGACTTTGCAGTCTATCAATGCTGAATTATTTACTCTATGTTTAACTGAACATTGTTTATTACATTAATGGTTGATGGGGTATTACATTTATTGTGGGTTCTGGTTATAACATTTATGGTTAGATGTTATTACATTTATGGTGGGGTTGGTGATAACATATTACATTTATTATTTACTTGACAATATTACATTTATGGTGGGTATTACATTTATGGTTGATTTTTGTTACATTTACAGTGGGTATTACATTTATGGTTGTTTTATTACACATTTATGGGTAATACAATCCTTGGGTAATTACACACACAAAATTTCATAAAAATTCAAGAATTGTGTCTTTTACAGGCAATTGTAACAGGATGGTCATAGGTGATGGCACTATATTCTCTACATTTCATGTGGGAATATTAAAAATTAGATATTCATAATCATAGAGTAATATATTCATGCATATATTAAAGTATTCCTAGATAAACACAATAAAAACTTTTGAGCTTTAATTTATTGTAAAAATCTAATACTTCTATTATTCTTAATTAAATAAAATTGAATATTGTATATATGTTGATATAAGCATCAGCTTGTTTCTGAAACCATAGAAACCATAAAACTGTATTCTGTCGGGTGGAGATCAAAATAAAAGTCATATAAAAACCAATTTAAACTGTGCAGATCAAGGCAAGTGGACTGCTGAGTGAATGTCTGGAATGACCAATCACTTGACATTCCAGACCATCAGCAAAACATTATTCATAATCTGCAATAATGCTTATTTTAGTCATAAATATCATTAATTCTAGAGAATGTCTAACCCCCTTCTTTCATTTCATTTGCAAGTCTAATTTCAAATCCCTTGAGTGTTCAAACGTAAGGCAGACGTTGTTTATGATCTTTCACATTAACTTATATATATCACATTTATATTATCATCATCCCAAACAATAAAAAACACTGACAATGAAAACAAAAGGGAAAAATACAATCATTATAAGTACTTGGGACAAAATTGACTCACAACCTAAAAGAATGTTACATTTTGTATTCCTTCAGAAACTTAGTTTGGGGCTTAGTGGTCCAGAGCTATAAGTATTCGGAAGATTTGGAAATATATTTTTTTAAAAATCATCTAATATTTGGCATGATGCTGATCTTCTTCAGTAGCTCTTAGTCTTGTTATAGTTTTTTATTTTTTTTTATTTTTTTTTTTAGTTCCAGTCAGTTATTGTTAACTGTTTATTCTAATAAATGTTAGTTGTTTAACTGCTATTTGTATTTGTATTTCAGATGGTGAAGAAAATGAGAATTATGGGATTAAGTACAGCTACCAGATTAAAATATGATAATATCAGGTTAGTTATACTTACCAGTATACCTCGAAATATCATTAACATTATGCCATAATGATAATAGTGTATTGTCTGTATTTAATTTGTCTTATTATGACCACAGAAAATGAACATATTGCCATGCATGTCTTCAAAACCTAGAGAAGCCATGATGGATTGTTTGGATTGTTTAGGGCATTGTTTTAAGATATATTGTTGATGCAAACCGAATAAAGTGTTAATCTTGTCCTGTAAGTGTTGGCCTATATATTTTTTAGTACCCTAGATAGGCTATTCAAATTCATATAAGGTAGGAGGTGGTAACTGCATTGCACAGCATGTAAAATTCAAAATGAGAATCCATACTTTAGAGATGCTCAGGAACATTAGGTTTTTTTGCATTTGTGAAACAGGTAAACCTCTTCAATTAATCTTTGTTTTATGTTTTACTAGTCCGAAACTTGCTGACTCTATCCCCAGCTTAAAAACAACCTAAAACTTCGGATTTTCTGCACCTCCACGGTGCGGGGGTTTTAAACATATTTACATACCTTGAATCCATCAAAAATTTATTTCGGATATTTAAATTGCTTCTCAAGACTGATTTAATATAGCAAGAATTAATAATCAGGAATAAGATCATGTAATACGAGTCCACATTTGTAGGGAGATGTAAAATGTCTGTATTATAATGAACAATGATTTGTGTTAGACAAAAGACCAGTTATAAGACTGCTTTATCCATTAAATAAATACAGCAAATCTTATATTCCAGTTAAACTTACGAAGGTCACATTTACTGACCTTGTTTTCACCCACATAGAAATATATCTTTGTATGTCTGACCATATTTCTACAATAAAGCGCTATGGAGGCTGCAATTTTTTACCCAATCTTCCTAAAACTTGGAATGAATGTATATTGATGAGATATTGATGAGATCTGATTCAGCTTGTGATGAGTTAAAGACAAATATCCTAAAGTATGTTCTAGAAAAAAAAGATCTTTTTTTGAAACAACTGCCAGCGGGTGTATGTTGCCTTGGCTGGCAGCTATCTTAGTTATAAAGTTAAATATAGAATTTTTCGGTATCATGGATAAGGCTGCAACATTTAGTACTTTCTATAAATATTTAACTGGTAGTTTTAAGTCAAAAGGATACCATTTAAGCACAGTGTCCAAAAGTATTAAAGATACTAATCTCCATACAAAATTCAAAAATAAAACAGCGTATTTCAATGGAAATAGTATATTTTGTTATATTGTTGCATGAATTAATTCTAAATATACTGACTCTAGGGTGTTAACTGCCATTTTATTTAATGTATCGTCATGTGACATTGTAGTGGTCCAGACAAAGCGAAAGTGGACCTAATGTGGTTAAATCAAGTAAGCCTATTTTCATCTCTAAGACGTTAAAATCATTACAAATTTGTGATTAAGATTATGTTCTTGAAATAGAAAGCCTAAAATTATTTACCTATGATTCTGGGATTTGGTGCTCCTAATTGCTCAAATGCCTCCTGTAAGTTATATTCAGAACTCATTTTTTAATCAACATCTTTAGTCAATTTTCCTATTACTGTCTCTTTTTACTTTGAATTCCTTTGTTGTACAGCACCCTGACCTTTGTTGTTCTTCAGAAGAGTTGCAAGATATTTGAGTCACGAACGTTGATAGTATATCTATCCGTTGTGACGGCCAATTCATTCTTACAAATACATTCATTCTTCTCTTTGACAAACCCCATTTACCATCAGACATTAAAGTAAGCTATATAAATATCGTAATATAGCCAATTATTCCTCTCAGGTGTTATAATTATCAGAGCTGGGGGCACGAAACTTGGACTTGAGAAAAAGGTAGTCTTGTCTATGTCACAACATTCTCAGACATGTATTTCCTAAAATAGATTTAATCACTGTGTTTTTCAATCATGTTGTTTGTTTTATGAATGATTTCGTCTGTGATGTTATACACC
>CM060200.1:4914261-4955805 GCA_030562195.1 Nipponacmea schrenckii
AGTATTTAGCGGTGACTTCCCGGGAATGAACCTAATAAACTACTCATTATTGATGAATTTTATGACTGCAGATAAGAATGATTTTTGGGATTTTCTATCAAATATAAATTAAAAGTAAATACGGTTCATTCCCGTGAAGTCACCGCTTGGGTTAAAACTACCCATGCAGATACAAAAAAACGGTGACTTCCCGGGAATTTTGTCAAAAAATGGATTTTGAGAACAATAGGCTTACTATGTAAGATCATAGTACACTTAAGCCGATCTAATCGGGTTTTAGCCAATTAAACAAAATATTTTGGAGGCTTACATCTAGCCACCATTCTACCACTCTTGCTTATCGTAAATGTGACAATGATATGAAAGCACACATATTTTGGGTTATTTCGAAAAAAGACAACAAATCACAAATACATTTTTATGCAAGTTTAAAATTATGATTAGGAAATAACAACGGAATGCCAATACATATTGTATATATAGATTGACGTAACAAACCCAAATTTTACAAACAAAGTAGATTATATAGTGTAGCAAAATGCTTTGATAACAAAATTTTGTAACAATTGTGTAGAGGCAAGAAGAACATGATGAGTATCACTTGTTAAAATCACCTGGTATCACATAGTAAATCATGTCAAGGAATAATGTTAACAATTATATTAGTAAATATATAAACAATCTCTTATATACAATATTTGCTGATAAATGTTTAATATTACAAGTAAAAAATACTTTGAAGGGATTGGTGATAGATGGCGAAATGATATCGGAAAACAGATTGGAAAGTAATATTCCTTACAAAAATTACTGAAACATTGTCAAAAATAAAGCAATTAAAACGATGAAATGATGAAGAGTGAGGTTTATATGGTATATATATTCAACATTTATTTGAGCAAGTATGAAACAACCCTTTTTACCTAAATAAATGAGTGATATGTTACTGAAATCTAACTGAATTGATATTTGCTTGAACAAAGTTGCCGAGTTCTGCATAAGTCAAGATAATGCTTGCCAGGCAAAATAACATCAGCATTTTTCCTTTGATATAAAGCATCTTTACAATGAAACCCTTCATCTAAATCAACCCCGTCTTGTCCAATTCCAATGCTCACAAAAATATTCATCAATATCCATTGAAAATTGTAGCTTCTGTTGCGCTCATAATAAAATTTTAGCGCGATTCAAGTCAAAGACGATAACTCAAAAAAAAAAAGCATCGTGTCAAATTCGAATCCTCTATACAATTTTGACGCGATTTTTTTTTTATAATCAAGGGCAATAATTCAGAAAAAAAAATATGAAAATTCAAACTTGACCGTCATTTTCTATATTCCAATGCTTACACCAAGTTTATTCAAAATCGATTGAAAATTGTAGATGCTATTGCATCCACAATAAATTTTGGCGTGAAGTCAAGGGCAATAACATAAAATTTTTTTATTGAAAATAGTCAAATTAAAAGTTTACCTCCGCCCTTATCCATTCCAATAATCATACCAAGTTTCACAATAATAAACTCTTTATTTTACATGGGTCAGAATTAGGCCCAATACACAAGGACATGGTCCTGTCTCACATACAGCCCATGGGGCAATACATTGGGGAAAAAAAAGAAAAAAAAAAAGCGAAAATACCCAATACTTCAACATACAATTCGTCTAAAAATTCACAAGTACGTGGGCATCAAATGGACAGATCTATGTTCCGGCGATAAAGTACATGACCAAAAAATAAATATACAATACTTCACGTACAATTTGTTTAAAAATACAGAAGTACATGTGCATTAAATGGACAGATTTTCATCGTACAATTTGTTTATAAAATGGACATAATATAGTTCATCAAAATCATTTGCAATCCATCGCATAGCTTCTATAGCACCCACAACAAATATAGTGCCAGAGGCATATTCATGTGGGCGACTTCTAATTAACTTTGGGCAAAAATCAAGCAGATTTATAATGTGAACATAAACATCTTTAATTTATATATAAAATAATATTCATAAATAAGATTTGTGAATGAAGTAGAAATAAAATCTATTAATTAGACCAGATATTTGTACAGAGTTACTCCTTCAGAGATACTGAAATGTGGTCAATGTAAGAATATCTATCAGTTAGCTTTAGTGAAGTCATAATGTAACAAAATCCCTTAAAATCTAGAAAACTCACAAAACTAAGTCATTTTTAAAAAATGCTTAATCAATTAATTACACGTTTTTCAATAACCAAATACATCTTTATGGATAATTACTTAGTTTTTGGATATTTTTCTTTTTCATTTTTCATGTTATATATGGCAGAGTGATGAGTAGAGCTCTTATTGGCCAAGTTTAAAATGTTCAAATTTTATGTTTATTCTAAGACCTATATTTAAACCGTTTTATAACTTGCAAATTCACAGCTATAATGGAGGAATGTTTGAAATTTGAATATTACAATTTCGAAAACAGAAAAGATAAATTCTTGAGGGTTTAAAATTACAAACATTGGTGAGAAAAGTTTAAATCAACAG
This sequence comes from Nipponacmea schrenckii, assembly GCA_030562195.1. NCBI lineage: Eukaryota > Metazoa > Mollusca > Gastropoda > Lottiidae > Nipponacmea > Nipponacmea schrenckii. Next base: position 4,916,788 of record CM060200.1, read on the forward strand.
TTTCATCATCATTGTTTTAAGACCAGATCGATCATCTAAAAATGTCTTATTTTAGGAGACAAAAATTAGATATTTTGTTTATTTTTATTTTAAATTCTAGAGAAAACAATCAATTGTCAATCAACAAATCAATATCAACAACATGGAGCATCATTTTAGTACCCTCAATAAATTCAGGTTTGAGTATTCTGCTACATTCTGTACTACAAAAGACAGTTATTTAGCCTTTTGTGAAGAGAATTTTCCATGGCACTAGTTTAATTCTCCTGAGGAATATATGTTTTCCTTGATAGATATAATTTCCAGAAGGGGTACAAAAATATATCTTAGACTAGTAAAGAGAATGAAAAACATTAAACTTTGAAATAAAGCACTTTTTTATGACAAACACCGGTCTCAATAACAATAGGATTTAAACATAAAAGTGTAAAAGCATGCACAAGCAGTAGAAACCAGACAACATTGATAGATTACACATGTATGTAGACAGCTGAACCGGTATAAATTGTTATGTTTTATATAGTTTGGTATCAACTACTTAATTGGTACAATAGTTGAAATAGGTGTAAATTACTGTTAGGAATAGTAGCATTTTGTAGCCAACCATATTTGTTAAATTGGTAATTATTAGCAGAGCTTTTTAACTAGTTGAGCTATGTGAAAACTAATGAACCGTAATAATAGTTGAGCTATGTGAAAACTAATGAACCAATATAAATAGTTTAGCTATGTGAAAACTAATGAACCAATATAAATAGTTGAGCTATGTGAAAACTAATGAACCAATATAAATAGTTGAGCTATGTGAAAGCTAATGAATCGTAATAATAGTTGAGCTATGTGAAAACTAATGAACTGTAATAATAGTTGAGCTATGTGAAAACTAATGAACTGTAATAATAGTTGAGCTATGTGAAAACTAATGAACCGTAATAATAGTTGAGCTACCTGAAAACTAATGAACCGTGATAATAGTTGAGCTATGTGAAAACTAATGAACCGTAATAATTGTTGAGCTATGTGAAAACTAATGAACCAATAAAATTAGTTGAGCTACCAGTATGTGAAAACTAATGAACCATAATAATAGTTGAGCTACCTGAAAACTAATGAACCGTAATAATAGTTGAGCTACCTGAAATTTAATGAACCGTAATAAATAGTTGAACTATGTTGAAACTAATAAAGGGTTATAAAGCACTAAGTAGATTACAAAATGGGAAGAGTTGAGCCTGTTTAGACTACTATACTCTTATAGGAAGTTGAACAGTATGTTGACTATCAAACCAGTACAAATAGTTGACAGGGTAGTTACTGTTGAACAATGTGTAGGTAGACATTTGAAACCGGTATAAAAAGTTCACCTTGCAATTGAAAACCATACAATTATGAATAGTTGAGCTTTGTCAAGTGGGTATGAATAAATGCAGTATGTATGAAAACATTTTCAAACCGGGATAAACTCATTATCAAATTAATGAATCAGTGCACTTGACTGACTTAATAATGGATCATTCGAACCATCTGTTGCAAAAACGAATCTGGTATGTTTAGCAGCTTTGGGCTGAGCATTTTGAAGTAAAAGTTCATGACCATGTTTTGGTAAACTATTCTCCTCCTTTAAGTTAGCTAGTTCAGAAGGACTTGCAGGATCAGCTAAAATATAACTGTCTTTTGACCCTGTATCACCGGATTTCTTATCTTTAATACTTCCCTTATGCAGGGGATGTAACTCTACTAAACAATTTTGTTCACTTCCTGTTTCCTCTGAGAAACCACTATCTACATTATCACTATTAGCTTTATATCGTAATGGTCCATCACTTCCTGATCCTGATCCAGAAACAGTTGTTGATGCTGAGTTAGAGGAACCACTGTAATGACCAGAACTACCAACTAGAAAGCGTAATTGCCGTTTCCGTTCTGCTGTATATTTACGTTTATTTACAGCATTATGATGATCTTGTATGGTTTGTTCAACTGATCGTGATTCATTCACTTTTTCTGGCAACATAAAGGCTGAAAAAAAAAGGAAAAAAAACCTTCCATCAAATTCATTAAGACCTTAACAATCTTTTGTCTTTCGATATTCACTTCTGAAGATCATGATATTAAAGAAAACCAGATAATTAAAGATCTTTATACTTTTTTTTTTCTTCTTTTAGGCATTTCAACTACAAAAACTTGAATCCAAACTTACATCGAAAAGAGCTCCTTGGAAATTTCTGGAATAGAAAATATATCAAATTACATTTTTTGCTATTTTTTAACTCCCCCGTGTTTTTATTGCAATGAAACTGATAAAACACAATTTCCATTATAAGGGACAGATACAGTAGAAGGTTTCAGTTACATTATTCTCATTAATTTCCTAGTGAAAGTGATCAATCTTTGTGTCAATTTCTCAAAAAACCTTCTGTTCTGATATGTCTGAGAAACAGATCTTGTCAATAAGGTTAGAATCTTAAAATTTTGTATAACCTAGTTGTCCACTTCCTTCTTATTTGGTTAGCTTACTTGGCTCATAAGAAAAAAGTCAAATTTAAAAGTCCAACACTATAGCCAGTCAAAGTATTGAATAACAAATGTCATCATTATCAGATGATAAATACCGACTATCCGAGAAAAATTTTGTTTACCTGTTTGTTTAATACACAGTAAAATACGAAAATACATAAGGACTGAAATTTATAATAAAAAAAAAATATGCAGATTAATGTACCGGGTATTTAAAACATAATCCATAAAGTTATTGAATTAGATTTTGATCTGATAAAAAACCTATAAAAGCCTTAAAATATATGGATGTATATAGCAAACATTAATATACAAAATCACACCATGGTTTTAAAGAAAAATATTTTGACTGCTATAAAGCAACACATCACATGATGCAATAATTGTCTACTTTATCTGTAGTTTTATATTAAATAAATTTTCTTATATCAACCACTTACCAATGTAATATCAGAAAAAATAAATACAAAAGAATAAACATGAGTATTTTGAAGGATTTTCGATCCAGTTATACAACAAATTGTTAATAATAGTTGTATTATCATCATCTCTATACCTTGATATCTAAAATAACAACCAAAAAAAAAAAAAAAAAAAAAAAAAAATTTTCATTAATTTGAAATATTGTAATGTAGATATAATTATTTCTCAATTCATTTCTATTTTGAATAGAAAATTTGATATATGACTTGGAACAACATTTTATGGAGATTGTATTTTTTTAACTTTAAAAACTGTTTTGAAGCTTTCAAATTTAACAGTCTGATTTCATGTCTGCTCGTCTGAAAATTCTTGATCAAGCGTTTAGTTTGTAACAACCATAAATGTAAAAATATGATTTGAATGTTATTTGTAATAATGATATCCGCTTTTGTGGAATTACAGTAATCACAGATATCAAACTGGAACTATGCAGTATGTAATTCTTATTGTTTTTATTTTATGAAAATCATGATAATTCCTAGTAAGACATACCAAAAATTTAACTAAATAGGGATTGTCAATTTGTATGTAGGGACACTGATAGGACCAATTTGCACCATGTCAATTTTCATCCAGATCTGGTTCACATGCTAAAATTCAAACGCACTAAAAATAATTTATATTTAATAAATTTTGATATTCTTAATTTTCAATAGGTCGCATCATTGGGTGATAGGCTTACTCAAGTTTCATCAAAATCTATTAAAAATTGTGCTGTAAAGAATAAAGGCAATCAACATATATAAATATATATCTCGGAATTCATCACGAATTGTGCTTACTAGAGTGTTAAAGAGCTAAAAATTGAATGCTCTTTCAAATACAAGAGCAATAACTAATACTAAATATTTTTTGATTTATCTGATTTTCGATAGGGTTCATCATTGGGTGATTATGAACACTTGTACAAAGTATGTCATGCCTTGTGACTTCTAGAGTGTTAACAAGCAATTGTGGATGGATGGACAGACGGAGGGACAGACATGATCATAAAAATTATCCATGCTTCACCCAAAAACAGTTGACTTACAGATATTGTTTTCTATCACTATATCTCCATTCTTCTGTCCAATGATAAACCGACACAAAACCTGCCAGAGTTAAACCCATCTGTGCCTAAACATGAAATTAATATAGTCTATGTAGAAATTTCTGCAATATCAACAGATCTTGTGGTAATCTGTGAAGAACCACAGATCATAATCTTAAAGTAGAACACATATATCCATGCTATTCAAGACTTTAATGTTAACAAGTAACATGTAAGTTTCACATCAAATTGTTTTCTTTGACAAACAATGTCATGCAGTGAGTAATGCAGGGAATTCAAAGACATTTACTATCTCAATTTCAGTATCCAATCTATAGCCTGTAGTACACAGCCTCTGCTTATTGTACCATCTGAAAGGGTGTTTAACCTTCAAAGAATATTAAGAGAATATAGGTTAGTTGGGCACACCAATACAGACACAAGGTATTTTGGTCACAGTAATTACAATACTTTTTATGACCAAAATACTAAGTGCCATATAATTAAAGTGACCTATTTAGAAGTATCCATGATAAATATTGACATATAATAATGTTGTTTAATTTTAGTGCAAGAAGGATAATAAAAATAATACATACCAGGATAAGGACTATCATTGGTATTAAAAAACTATAATAATGCCAATGATCTGCTGATAACCAACACCTACAAATAACAACTAATATATACTATTCTCTCTATAACATCGAAATATAGATGCTTCTGCTGTTGAATTTTTTCTTCCAATTGGGGCAATTTTTATACGCCCACATGAAATGGGGGGCGTATATTGTCGTCACCCACATCCGTCCGTCCGTCCGTCCGTCGGTCCGTCCGGGCCGTCCGTCCGTCCGTCCGTCCACAATTGCTCGTAAACACTCTACACGGTGTAATTCTTGACGGATTTAGATGAAACTTAATATGAGTGTTTATGATCACGCAAGGATGAACCCTATTGAAAATCAGCGAAATCGGAAAAAAATTAGTATGAGTTCGTGCCCTTGTTCTTGAATGGCTCGTAAACACTCTACAACCTGCAATTCTTGACCGATTTTGATGAAACTTGGTGTGAGAGTATGTTATAACTCAAGGATAAACCCTATCGAAAATCAGCGAAATCGAAAAACATTTAGTATGAGTTATTGCCCTTGTTCTTGAAAACGCGTTCAATTTTAGCTTGTAAACACTCTTGAGAGAACAATTTTTAATGGATTTTAATTAAACTTGGCCTGAGTATTTGTTATCACCCAAGGATGAAGCCTATTGGAAACCAGTCAAATCGAAAAAAAATTAATATCAGTTATTGCCCTTGTTTTTGAAAACGCGTTCAATTTTTAGCTTTTAAACACTCTACAAAGCACAGTTATTGACCGATTTTGACGAAACTTGCTGAAATTGTTTAGTATCACCCAAGAATGAACCCTTTTGAAAATAGCACATATCGAAATATATTTAATAGGAATTATTGCCCTTGTTCTATAAAATGTGTTGGATTTTTGCCTTGTAAACACTCTACAAGTCACAATTCTTGAGCGATTTTGACATAACTTGGCATGAGTAATTGTAATCACCTAAGGATGAACCCTATTGAAATTCAGTTGAATCGAAAAATATTTAGTATCAGTTATTGCCCTTGTGTTTGAAAACGCGTTCAATTTTAGCTTGTAAACACTCTAGAAAGAACAATTCTTAATGGATTTTGATAAAACTTGGCTAGAGTATTTGTTTTTACCCAAGGATGAACCTTTTTGAAAATCAAATAAATCGAAATATATTTAGTGTCAGTTATTGCCCTTGTGTTTGAAAACGGGGTTAACTTTTTGGCTAATAAACACTCTAGAAGGTACAATTCATGACCAATGTTGACAAAACTCACTGAAATTGTTGGATATCGCAAGGGATGAGCCTAATTGAAAATTAAAAATATCAAAATATATCTAATATGAATTAGTGCCCTTGTTCTTTTAAACGCGTTCGATTTTTGTCTCGTAAACACTCTTCATGAAACAATTCTTGATGGATTTCGATGAAACTTGGTGTGAGAGTGTGTTATAACTCAAGGATGAACCCTATTGAAAATCAGCGAAATCGAAAAAAAATTTAGTATGAGTTACTGCCCTTGTTCTTGAAAACGCATTCAATTTTAGCTTGTAAACATTCTAGAAAGAACTATTCTTAATGGATTTTGATTAACTTTGGCTTGAGTATTTGTTTTTACCCAAGGATGAACCCTATTATAAATCAAATAAATAGAAATATTTAGTGTCAGTTATAGCCCTTGTTCTTGAAAACGCGTTCAATTTTAGCTTGTAAACACTCTAGAAAGAACAATTTTAATGGATTTTGATGTAACTTGGCTGTGTTATTTGTTGTCTCCCAAGGATGAACCCTATTGAAAATCGAAAAATATTTAGTACAAGTGATTGACCTTGTTTTTGAAAATGCTTTAACTCGTAAACACTCTAGAAAGAACAATTTTGAATGGATTTTGATGAAACTTGGCTTTAGTATTTGTTTTCTCACAAGGATAAACCCTATTGAAAATCAGATAAATCGAAAAATATTTAGTGTCAGTTATTGCGCCTGTTTTCAAAAACACTTTCAACTTTGGGCTTGTGAACACTCTAAAAATTCCTTTTTGACAAAACTCGCTGAAATTGTTTAATATCAACCAAGAATGAGCCTTATTAAGAATTAAAAATATCAAAATATTATTAAAGGTGAACCCTATTGCAAATCATAAAGATACCGAAAAATATTTAATGAGTTGTTATTAGGTACAATTCTTGACAGTTTTTAATGAAACTAGAGACCCTAGAAAAAAATAGGTTGGAAGGTTGAATATTTCATTCCACTTATTGTAACCTTACTGAAAAGTTTTTATTTGAAATAAATGCTGCCAGTGGGCGTATATTACCTTGCCTGGCAAGCTATCTTTTAATGATGGTTTAGGGTGACAAGACTAAGAATAAATGAATGAATAAATAATGTGTGGTAATAATTATCAGACTTGGTATATTCATTGCCTGAAGATACTGTCATACATCATATAAAATTATCAAATAAACATAATCCAATCAACAAACATATAATTTAATTTTCTTAGGTTAAAATGATTCAGAAGATTTTACACCAACAGAGAACTTCTGGTTAAACCAAGAGAAAAACCAAAAGTGTTTAAAAAAAAAAAACGGTACTATTGGAATGGAACTTTAAAAAGTCCTAGTAATTATGACTGTTACTATTTGTAATCAATGTTTAAGAACCTTTGCTACAAACATAGATACAGTCATCTACTGAAACCAAACGAAAACAACATTCTGCTACAGAACAAGAATGTCACGTCACCAAGGCCATTCTTCAACCCATCAGCTTTAGACTATCTAGCAAAGAATTGACTTTATTTAGATGTCCATGCCAATACTTGTCACTTGGAAGTGTTGCCTGCAAGGTAGATAATGCTCAAACTTTTGAAACACCTGATGGCAATGCATGAAATCTATTTCAGTGATGTTATTTTGGTATTTTCTATCTTTTACAAAAATTGATTATCTTACCAATATGTACACATTTTATCATAGCCTAATTTCTCTGATGCAATAACTACACAACCAGTAGAAACTGTAGGAATTCCTGAAATAAAGAACACAATGATATCAAAATAGTTTCGGTTGCATACTGTTTTCACCTTGGAATGACATGAAAAATCTATCAGTATGGTTCATTCATAAAGAAAAACTCCAGAGACTATCCACTACCTTGTGCTTTTAATGAAATGATCAGAAGAAAACCAGCAGTTGCTGTTAGAATCATCAAGCAATCTAATTGAAGTTACTTACCCCAACCAATAAGGAAATATTTGATACATGTCTTACTCATTCTGTTACCTCCATGAACAGATACAAACATATGAACAGCTTCCACAAACATGAAGGCAAATGTGGCAAGATAGAAAAACTGTAGCAATATTTTTACAGCAACACAAACATTCTAGAAAAAAGAGGTTTGTGAAACATTCAGAAAAATGTGTTAATATGCTTGAATATGGGAAGACTTAAAACAGCTAAAATTTACAGTTCTTCTCTGCATCATTTCAGTTTAATTATTTCAATCTATGTAAAGTGAAGCTATGATGATGACATGCAAGCTCTTGTTTTCTAAATCCATTAACATAACGGCAGTGATGCATTCATATATTTCCGGACAGAAATCAGTCATCAAACCAAAAATAAGGAAATAGAAAAATCGTTTTTGTTTAACATAGCTTACTTCAACACTTGATTTCCCCAAACACATTAAACATAATATATTAACAATAGCTAAACTTAATGTCAGATTGACATGAATACAGTGGACATTTCCAACTAATTTTCTGAAATAGACAAGCACAAATAGACATGTTTGAAAGGTGAAAATACGAAACCTTGACTCACATATTCAAATATTGAAATTCTGCTCTAGTTATGGCTTATACAGAAAGACAATGACATGCAGTGTGCAATAAGTAAATATTATTTAGTAGGAAAATGGAAATGGTCTGCACTTTTAATTTCATATTGTTACTGAATTGCAAATATAAATATAGACATATTCATTTTTATATAACACATTATCTTCTTTGGAGAACATAGAAAAGTGTGCAAAAACTGAAAATGAGAAAAGTACTAACCTCCAAGTAAACAAATAAACAATAATAGTAGCAGAGAGTCCACATAATGATAAAATACAGCCAACTAATAACACGATATCATAGTTCATATTAACTTCTTCGATATCCTGTGGAATAAATTTGAACAAATACACGTGGAGTGTGAACATCCACAATAAATTGAACAAGAACAATGACTGATTTTCAATATACAAACAGTCAAACTAAGTTTCATCAAGCCCATCTCGATCACATATTAATGTGTGGGCATATAAAAATTAAATACCATCAGGTAGTCAAGCAAATATTGAGTCAACCTTACATCAAATGTAATACATTCCATGAACTATTAAGATAAATGGTGTCCCTATCTTAAACTACTTTGAATCAGGAAGTATTAAAATATTCTTTCATTTTTTATTATCTTATATAATAAAATGACATCCAAAAGAAATTTTACCAACTGAAAATATAAATTTTAGACAAAGTATAATTTTTTTTTGATGAAGTCTATATAAATTACATAACTTTAAGACAACAATAGTGAATGGAGAAAATGATTGCCTACGGCAAGTCAGACATCCACATTGATAAAAAAACGCAAAAGAACTGCCACGACTCACAGTCGAACAAAGTGAACGAGCCTTGGGTATGGTGCAGATGGGAGCCACCCACGCCCATATCGCACGAACCTTCGTTTGCTCCAGTGTTGCCGTTACCAACTTGATGCAATGTTACAGACAAACAGGGCGGACTGCTGACAGACCAAGAACAGGCAGACCCAGGGTGACCACGCCTCGTGATGACTGGTACTTAGGTACCTTGCACCTCCGAAATCGCTTCCTCACAGTGACGTCATCGGCGACAAATGGCTTAGGTCACAGGGTTAGCCGACAGACAGTGTCCAGGAGACTGAGGGCTCATGGAATCAGGGCTTTTAGACCATTCAGATGGGTCCGGACTGTACGACGTTGGCAACGACGTGATTGGCAGAGGGTTGTCTTTACTGACGAAAGTAGATTCTGTATGTTTAGGGCTGATGGAAGACAACGTGTTTACCGCCGAAGGGGTGAGCGAACGGCGGTGTGTTGCATTCAGGAGATCGTACCCTATGGTGGAGGGAGTGTCATGGTGTGGAGAGGGATCTGTGGGCAGGAGAGGACACCACTGGTCATCGTTGACGGAAACTTGACAGCTCAGCGTTACATGGATAACATTCTTCGTCCAGTTGTCCTACCATTTCTCCAACAGCAGCCACGTGGTGTCATTTATCAGCATCACAACGCCAGACCCCATACAGCCAGAATTGTCACTAACTTCCTCGCAGACAACAACATCAACGTCCTGCCGTGGCCTGCATGCTCACCTGACATGTCCCCAATAGAACACCTCTGGGACTTCTTGGATCGTCGTGTTCGACAACGACCACACACTCCAACCAACCGCCAAGAACTGATTTTGGCCCTCCAAGAAGAATGGCGTCAAATCCCACAAGACCTCATCAGACGGCTGTCTTTTTCTATGTCAATTTATTGATCTTTTTAATACACTTTACTTCATGTACTTATGTTTCGTTGTTTTTTAGCAAGAGTGATTTCAAACTCTGGTAAAGTTTCTTTTGGACGTCAGTTTAGATGAAAGGAAATGATGAATGACACCTGCCTATTCAAATGTTAAAGTAAAAACTTTGTTAAAGTTGATGTTATGAATATTTGATTTTTACTCATAAAAAAACTCTTTATATTTACTTAAGCTTTTATGGACTAGACAGAAGATAATAATTCTACCCATTTTTCAAAGAACATTTACCTTTGACACCTCTGGTTTAATAAAAACAGCAAATGTTCCAGGAATTGAACACCAACAAGTTGTAGTAGTTAAATTTTTACGGATTGTTTCACAACCAGATGCATCCCAATACCCATAAAACGACATTCTGCAAATAAACATAACAATAAATATATCATGATTGACATGGTAACATAGGCTGAACAATAAAAATATCTTGATTTATATGGTAACATAGGTTGACAATAAATATATCATGACTGACATGGTAATATAGACTGACAATAAATATATCATGATTGACATGGTAACATAGGCTGATTATAAATATATCATGATTGACATGGTAATATAGACTGACAATAAATATATCATGATTGACATGGTAACATAGGCTGACAATACATATATCATAATTGACATGGTAACATAGGCTGATTATAAATACCGGGTATATCATGATTGACATGGTAACATAGGCTGATTATAAATATATCATGATTGACATGGTAGCATAGGAGGATTATAAATATATCATGACTGACATGGTATCATAGGCTGATTATAAATATATCATGACTGACATGGTAACATAGGCTGATTATAAATATATCATGATTGACATGGTAACATAGGCTGATTATAAATATATCATGATTGACATGGTAACATAGGCTGATTATAAATATATCATGATTGACATGGTAACATAGGCTGATTATAAATATATCATGACTGACATGGTAACATAGGCTGATTATAAATATATCATGATTGACATGGTAACATAGGCTGATTATAAATATATCATGATTGACATGGTAACATAGGCTGACAATAAATATATCATGATTGACATAGTAACATAGGCTGATTATAAATATATCATGATTGACATGGTAATATAGACTGACAATAAATATATCATGATTGACATGGTAACATAGACTGACAATAAATATATCATGATTGACATGGTAACATAGACTGACAATAAATATATCATGATTGACATGGTAACATAGACTGACATTAAATACATCATGATTGACATGGTAACATCGGCGGACAATAATCATATGGCAGACATTGCAAATTTGCATGGAAGAAATTTGCAAGCTCACATGATTTCTAAAACTCATAAAATAATGTGATCAACATATCTAATTTGATATACATTAAGTCACATTAGTTTTTTGTTGTTGTTGTTGAATATGTTGATGATAAATAACTATACCTATATCTAATCCATTTGGCACATTGTGTATCATTGTCTATTGTTAAGTGTTGGTCCTGTAACAGAAACAAATACTCTGATTTTAATTTCCTGATTAAGACACACTGGTTTTGTGTTCCTTACTGCTTATACTAAATAAAAAATTTAAGTGAACCAATAAGACCAATAAGACTGCAGTTCAGGTAGAACGAAGATGGGGTGAAGGTCATTCAAACAAAACACAATACTGTTTCTGTCAGATTCAATTCTGGACTAAAAATCTTACTCAATCCTGTATTGATATATCAAAACTTGCAGCTTTGATTTTGTATAAGATTTTTATTATTTAGCTATGAATATGTGATTTTCCTCAATTGTCTTACAACAGCTTTAAGAAACTATGACGATTGGGGATGTGGTTGGGCAAGTTGCCCTTAAATTTAAATCTGCGAAAATAAAAAGCAAAACCTGTAGATAAAATTGTTACCTGTTGAGTATGTGGTAGAAAGATTTCAAGACGTTCTTCACTTGATTCCCAATTATTTAATAAATATATAGAATATACATCACTTACAGGATCACTCATTCTGAAATTCATCATTATACTTTTTTTAGCATAATTATTGGATAATCGTTTTTAATTTAAAACTAGCACTATCTATCTAATATAAAGCAGATTTAAGTTTCGAATCATTTTCTTATCATATATTAAATGGGTGTAAAACTTAAAACGTGTAATTTTTTGTAGTAATATGGCAAAAAAAAATTTCAATGCTTAATAAGATCAAGTTCCTTACAACTATTTTAATTAATCTTTGAGGAAATGCTAAAATTTAGATAAAACCTTTATATTTTGAGGATGTGTGTAGCCTCTATTTGAACAATTCCAGTTCCCGTGACATCACAAAAAATTACAATTTTGGTGATAGTAAAATTTGTTCATACTTCATACAATAATTGGTTTTAAAAAAATTACCTGAATCATAGTGCAAATAGAATGTGTTCTTTAAACATAAACAAAGGTTTGAAAACAGCCTCATGTGAAATACGTGACAGGAAACACATATGTCATTAAAGGTCAAGAACATGGTTTACTGACCTTTCTCCATAAGGCTCTACTTTCATTAATGGAAACAATTTTTTAAAATAAAACTGAACTGTTGATTTCACTTGTTTCATGTCTTCAGCTAATAATGGATCTTCAACTTCGTCCAGACTGGTATTTTTATCCTGGGGCTCAACAACTACAAATATATCAAACCAATAAGGCTATTGATACAAACAATATTATCATGGTGTCTCTAAAGTTTGAAAAGTTTGTAAAACCTACCTAGTGGTCAGCAAAACAAAACCCACCTTCATACTTCCCTCTGATTGATTATTTTTTTGGAGTGATCTGTACTCAGTTTGAGCGTGACACAGATAATTATTAAATTAAAAAAATACAGCTAAAATTTAAAGACTTTCTGAGTTTCCTTAATATTTAATCCCTCAGAGCAAGATAATCCTACAGCTATTAATTCAGTGATTTTGTGAATTTTTTTAGTCAGTAATGACAGATTCAGCTGAAAGCAAACATAAACTTTTTCATCTAACTTCAGTGACTAGTTTAAAACATCAAAAATAAAAAGACAAAAGAACAAGTTATTGTCTTTTCAATCATAGAACAGAAAACATTTTGAGAAAAGATTATAATTGATATTCTGGAAAAGAATTATTCTCATGGCAACAAAAACAAATTTACCTGACTTGTTAAGTTTTTGTAGTTTTGAATAGCCATGTATTTCTCTAGCATTGAATGGGGAATTTGCAGACTGGTGAGATAATGGTTCAGGTGTGAGTTTTAGTTTGGTACCATCAGGTTGTAAGTTGGTAGGTATAACGGTTAAATTACCAGTCGTAAATCCTACAATCATTCAAATTAGATTATTTATTCACATCCGGTATTTAAACGAAATGTTTAATCAAAAATTAAAAAAAGAACCTGCTTTATTTAAAGTTGTAATGAAGTAAGTAGTTCAAATATGTGTTTTTAACAATAAGTCCAAGGTTATTTAAAAGGTCATGATTTTTTGGAGGGTTGAAAAGTTTTTTGACTCAAATTTATCAAATCTATACACCAAGATAAAAAAAAAACTGTGTCCCCACAATTATCTGAAAGTTATAACTTGACGCTGATGCCCAGGTTCTCAATTTTGTTTTCCCAATCCCCACTAAGTGAATTTCCAATCGAGCCATTCACCCCTCAAGACATGAGTACATAATATATTATACGTGATGTAATATAATATTATGTGAGAAGAGACCATTTATCTTTACACATAATAAATTCTTAACAAAACCACAACTCCGGAAATACAAATGGTGGAATTCTGTACTCTGCACAGTGAAGTCACTTGAGAAACTTTAATTCGAGCATGTCCATTCCCCCCCTGGACCTGGGCCAATCTCCCCTTGGTGGTGAATTCACCCCCATTTGAGAACCGTGGAGCTAATGCTAAAATTATTTAAACAGTATGTATCAGTGTATGAATTTAAGCAAAATAAGAACTTAATTGTTGAGAACCCTTATAGAATATATTCAGTTTGATTAAGTTGGTACATTTAAAGAGCATATTTTAGAAATATTCTCAGGTATAAGAACTACTGATATGTTTAAGAAAAATTTTGCATATTTCTGGAATTACAGCGCTGAATTAGTAATACTACTAAATACTCAGCAAGGGACTTCCAGGGGACACATGCCATAAAATTTGTTTAAAAAAGATGAATATATCTGAATGTATTGCTTTCTTTATGTCAATACAACCCATACACATTATCCTGTTAAAGCACTCTCCCAGGATTTTTACCTCACAGGTTACAGCCGACTTTTTTACATTACTGAGGTTTACTAGCCATTGGATAATTTTTAAAGCTTGGTCTGTCAAATAATGTCATTTTACAAAATAAAACATACCCAAGGCAGAAAGTTGAATCGAATCACCATCAGTAATTTGTAACAATCTAACCTCTATTCTACTCAACATCTTTGAAATATCAATTATTTTTGGAGCCACATACAAATCCTGAAATTAATTATTGCTTATGAAACTAATATAACATGCTCCTCTCTATGGTATCCACTCAAAAATACTTAAAGTGAAAAAAAAGCATATCTTGTGTACTATATATTAGATCCATTAATAAGCAACCAAATTGCTCATACTGTCAAAGTTTTACAGTCTGGTACTTTACAATCATGTGAAACTGGTACTTTACAATCATGTGTAACTGGTACTTTACAATCATGTGAAACAGGTACTTTACAATCATGTGAAACAGGTACTTTACAATCATGTGAAACTGGTACTTTACAATCATGTGAAACTGGTACTTTACAATCATGTGAAACTGGTACTTTACAATCATGTGAAACTGGTACTTTACAATCATGTGAAACTGGTACTTTACAATCATGTGAAACTGGTACTTTACAATCATGTGAAACTGGTACTTTACAATCATGTGAAACTGGTACTTTACAATCATGTGAAA
This sequence comes from Nipponacmea schrenckii, assembly GCA_030562195.1. Classification (NCBI taxonomy): domain Eukaryota; kingdom Metazoa; phylum Mollusca; class Gastropoda; family Lottiidae; genus Nipponacmea; species Nipponacmea schrenckii. The sequence goes on from CM060200.1 coordinate 4,932,007, forward strand.
CTGGTACTTTACAATCATGTGAAACACATCATGTACTAAGAACAATTCTGATCTCTATACATAATTTGAACTATGTCAAAGAGTTTTAAATGTTAACTTCAAATGTAATTTGACATATTGGAGCTTCAATCAGACATGTTAACAATGATAAAGATAGCTTGCCAGGCAAGGTAATATACGCCCACTGGCAACATTGATTATAATAAAACATAGGCTTAGAAAATTATCGGATCATCATTAAATTTAATAGTGCACATCTTCAAAATGATATCGGTACACATAAAACAATCAAAAGAATACATAGAGAATTGTAGCCTGTAGAGTGAGCACGAGTTGCAAACTATAGATATCAGAGTGAAAAAGTTAAGTCAAACAAGATATTTCACTGAAAAATCATCTGATCATCATGAAAATCAATAGGGATCAATTTCATTATGACACTGACCAACAAAAAAAAAATCAAAAGAATCCATAAAGAATTGTAGCGTGTAGAGTGAGCACGAGTTGCACCCTAAAGCTAATGATGTGAAAATAATAAGTCAGAGCAATATTTCGTTGAAAAATTATCCGATCATCACGAAAATCAATAGGGATCATCTTCATAATATGATATCTGACCCACAAAATGAAAATCAAAAGAATCCATAAAGAATTGTAGCGTGTAGAGTGAGCACGAGTTGCACCCTATAGCTAATGATGTGCAAAATACTATAAGTCAGATGCAATATTTCGTTGAAAAATTATCCGATCATCACGAAAATCAATAGGGATCATCTTCATAATTATCATAAAATGACACTGACCCACAAAATGAAAATCAAAAGAATCCATAAAGAATTGTAGCGTGTTGAGTGAGCACGAGCTGCACCCTATAGCTAATCGAGTGAAAAATTATCCGATCATCACGAAAATCGATAGGGATCATCTTCATAATGACACTGACCCACAAAATGAAAATCAAAAGAATCCATAAAGAATTGTAGCCTGTAGAGTGAGCACGAGTTGCACCCTATAGCTAATGAAGTGAAAAAGGCTAAGTCAGACGCAATATTTCGGTGAAAAATTATCCGATCATCACGAAAATCAATAGGGATCATCTTCATAATGACACTGACCCACAAAATAAAAATCAAAAGAATCTATAAAGAACTGTTGCCTGCAGAGTGAGCACCAGTTTCACCCTATAGGTAATGGAGTGAAAAAGGCCAAATCAGACGGGATATTTCGGTGAAAATTTTTTCGATCATCACGAAAATCAATAGGGATCATCTTCATAATCACACTGACCCACCAAAAAAAAAAAAAAAGAATCCTTGAAGAATTGTAGCCTGCAGAGTGAGCACGAGGTAAATGTGAACAGACAGATGGACGGACGGATCGACAGGGCGATTACAATATACGCCCATTACTTACGTGTGGGCGTATAAAAATATCAACATCCCTGATCAAACTTTCTAGAAATTTCTTATTACAAATGCCATTCTACCCTTTTTTCAATTTTCTAATTTTCTATTATTTATAGCTTTCACAACATGCAACTGTATATCTTACCTTTTGTTCATAATGGTTAGAATTGATAGCTTGTTGTAACAATAGATCTAACACTTCCATTAGAGACTGCAAGACAAGACAAATTACTTATACAGTGAAACCTCTCTAATCCGGCAGGCTGTCGGACCCGTGATAAATGCCGGTTTACCCGTAGCAGTGGAAATACATAAAAGCGTAATTAATTGAATAAGTGATTAATTTGCACGTGTCATATTCATCTTTCAATTCATATTCATATGCCATCAACTGATTAACTTCAATTAATACAAATTCAGATGCCGGTTTAGAGAGACCAATTAACTATAGATTAACTACTTTAGGACTGGGTTTCGATGCCGTATTACAGTTTAGAGGAGGTGCCAGTTAACCAGGGTTTATCTCTGTAGTTTAATCAATTTATTTTTTTGTATATTCCTAATAGCCTACCATGTGATCAGTTTTCAACACATGGATTTGGTTCTAAAGGAGACATTGTCTAAATGTGTTTAAAAGTTTAAACCTTCAATCCATACATCAAAGTCCACAAACAAAATTCAATGAGGAAGATGTGAAGAAGTGAGACTTATAATCATTCTGTATTATATAAGAGAGAAAAGTCTGGTGTCTGTATACAGTAGCAAATATCAGATTTGATATATTGATATACTTTTTTCATAAACTGACAATAAATAATCAAAATAACCATCTAGTTAATTAGGCCAGATAGATAGGTCTAGTAGTAAGTTGTATACCAGGAATGTGTTTAATCATAAATAACTTCAAACAGAGATATCTTCAAACTTAAATATTAAATTAATATTACCTGATAAGAGAAGTGGCCTGATTGTGGAGTATACATTGGAAATTGCCAAATAGTTTTAATAAATGTATGTAATATATAGCAGCTAACATCTACATCCCCTGCCAACATCTTACTGGATGCTAATTTGATAAATTGGTACAGTGTATCAAAGATATCAGACATATTATCATGTTGATAACCTAATCGTAACTTCTCCAGCTGTAAAAAAATTAAAATGTAATGAAAGATTAAAGAGCTCATCATAAATTCTTTTGAGGACAGTTTGAAACTTTGTTATTTAATCACCTTTTAGAGAAGATCTACACAGGCTTTATATACTCTTACAATCCATGGTATTATTTCACCTTTGATGTCTACGACGATTATTTCATATATTAACCTGTGGACGAATCTATTGGAAAAAGGGGGTTAATAGTAAAAAAGAAATATACTTTTCCTTGGATTGTAAGTTAGATATAGACCTCAAATCCCTTGGTTAATATTTGAAAAAAATTGTCTCGGGCAAGTCGAATATTAACCTCGTATCGGTCTATATCTTATACTCATGGTCACAAATATATATTATGTCCATTTTATAAACAAATTGTACGTTGAAAATCTGTCCATTTAATACACATGTACTTGTGTATATTTAAACAAATTGTACGTGAAGTATTGTATATTTATTTTGTGGTCATGTACTTGATTGCTGGAGCATAGATCTGTCCATCAACTTGTGTATTTTTAGATGAATTGTATATTGAAGTATTGTGTATTTTCGCTTTTTTTTCCCCAATGTATTGCCCCACGGGTTGAATGTGAGACAGGATCATGTCCTTGTGTATTGGGCCAAATTCTGACCCATGTAAAATATAAACATTATTGCAGATAATGACTTTTGTGGCACTGACTGGCTGGAATGTTACGTGGTGTTTCATTCCAGAAGTTCACAGTCAGCCGTACACTTACCTCTTTCCATACTTTTGGAATTAGGTTTATTCTAAACAACATAAAGCAGAAGTACAAAGGTACAAAAAATCCAAGAAATTATTTTCAACATATTTTTTTGGTTAGAATGTTCTATCATTGACCAGATGAGGTTTATTGTCAATGTCGATGAGTTTGTACATATTAACAATAAGATATTACAGCTCTTCATGGAATACAAAAGGGCCATATCAAATGAAAGGAAGTTGACAACCTATATTTCTGCTTCAGTTTGAAGACATGCATGTCAAATGCAATTAGACAAATTTGACAGAACAACAGCAATAAGCTACATTTTTAGATTTTTCAATTAACTTGAAAGAAAGATAAAGATTTTACCCTATCATAGATTATAACCAGATGTCCTGATTGACATTTAGCAAAATTTGGTTGTGACCATTGGCATTGGCTATTTTTACATTCACACTTTCTCCTTGAGTAACCTGCAAAACACATTTAATTCAATTTAAAATAAGATTCATTATAATATTGAGTAGTAGGGTTCTATAAGCAACAGGCAAAAATGCCAGGCAAACATATCAAGGAAATGCAAATTGTAATTCTATGCTAACACAATTAAAAAGAGACGCTAGGCCTAATGATTAGCTTTCATGAAAAATACAAATTCATAAAGTTAATAAGCTTTAACACACTGGATTACACAGTTGCCTTTATCTATCCCTTAACAAGCAATTTTCTGGACAAGTTCTTCCAGTTGTCCAAGTACACAACAGTTCACAACACATATGGACTAGATTTATATAGCTTCTAGGGATATTTTCGTTGAGAAGCCTGAATAAAGATTTAAGTATCACATTTTGGAAGGCTTGATAAAACAGATACAAATGAAGATAGCTAGACATAAAGCATATTGATCTTGGTTTGTTCGCATTTCAATTGTCTCATATGTTTTGAAACATGCTTAGTGTTGGGCATCGCAAAAACAATTATAATCAATTTATTGGAATGATTGGAGAGGCATAAATGATTATATAATCGTTTAATAATCCAAACACATCAATGTTAATATGGATCAAAATAAAATTACACGATATAAGGGTTTATACGTTAACATATTTTGTCACCACTAAGAATTAAACGAATCTGTTGACATTTAAATAGTCGGTTGTTTTTTTTCATATCAAATCTAGATCTACCAGTCCAAATAAAGGCCTACCGCCACTTTTGGTATTGCACAATCTGCAGACAGCTTGGGACATGTCGAGGTTCTGCTGTGTAGCAGACTGTCTTTCACTTATGGAAACCAAAATATTTCCATACCGGTACTCTAGATTTTGTTTTACCCAGCCCTCAGCTACAGGACAATCTCCTGTAAGCTACCCGAGCAGTCCGCACTGTTTACAATAGATCCAAGACTAAGAGAACAATTTGCATGTCCAATGTCCAAAGCCGATAAATGTATGCACACATTAAATTTAAAATCCTGAAAGATCATAATACCTTATTATCCTTATATTATTTTCGATACGAGAATGTATTTGATGACAATTAAAAGAGATTAGTTTCACTGAATATTTGAGATGAGTAAATAAGACGGTTCGCAATTTTGCAATGGGCATGACACAATTTTCTTTTACATGTTACTGACTTTCGATTGGGAATCAATTAGTCGCAGCGTTGGACTTTTAACGACTGATAATCGATTGTTGGCGATAAACGGGACATCGCTAAACATGCTTGAATAAAGTATTAAAGAAAGTTAAAATGAAAGAAAAGATATAGCCAGAAGTAACGGAGAAGCAAGACTAACAATTTCACAATATTTGACTTAAATTTGTTTAAAATTCCAAAATAATACTTGCCGAAGCAATATTTGTAGATATTTGTGTAGATTGATAATTTCATAATAGAAATCAGTGTATCAAGTATTGTGTATTGACACTATTAAAAAAAGATATCATAATTCTGGCCAAAAGTCAAGAAAATGTTAGTTGCTTCTTATATTTTTGTTGCCAGATTATATGAAAATCAAGAGGAAATCTGCAGCCTTTGGAAGAGAAAAGTCACCAATCGAAGAGTTTTGCCAGTTTACCTTATTCCAAATTGAAATTGAAGAAAATGATTCAAGTATAAAAAAAAACAAAAAAAAAACTGACAAAACTCTTATCACTCAATTCACACATCTAGTAAGTTAATATTAGTAAAATAATAATTTTTGCATTTTCTATACTACAAGTGGAATTAGACACCATTGAATTGCATTGCCATTGCCTGCCCACTGGTGGCAGAACTTACCATCTCTGACATTGCGCAGAACAAAAACTTCTGAAAAATAGGATTGTTACAAAACATACAAATAACTGTGAGTGCTGGGATTGAAAAGTATGTGAATTAACTAATATTCAAAACTTTCTTCTCTATGATTTTTACAAGAATTGAAGAAAACAGATTGGGAGTTCTTTCTACTGGGTGTAGCACAAAACAGTTACAGCACTAACAACAAGAACCCAATCAGAAAAACAGAAACTTACACAGAGTGACATAGAAACCTAGAGAGACATATTTAGCAGTAACTAAATTCGGGAAACAAAAGTAAGACATACATGTATATAGATAATGCAGATGTACAGCATTCATTTTACAGACATATAAACTACACTAATAAGACACCAACATAAAGTTCTATCAAAAAGCCTACACTAAATCATCCCAACCTCGGCACCGAAAAATGTTTAATTACATTTCATTAATTTTAATCTATTTCAAGAAATATAAAAATGTTGAACAATCAGACCCCTTACCCCTTCTCATTGAAAGGAAAAAAATATATATTTTTGACAAGGATAACAACCTAGGTTCACTTAGGATCACTTTGTTAAACTCTTGTCATTGATCTTTCCTTCGTTATGTGTACTATTTACAGCTGAATTTACTATAATTATGAGTGAAGATTAGACTTTCACATGCCACCAAAGATTAGAATCTACAAACACCTTTTTAGGAAAATGATAATAGCCAAATATCTTGAACTGTATGAAATGTTATAAAAAAAATCAAAACTTTGTTTGAACTTTTGTTCCATGGGTCAAATTTCCTCATTTATGGAAATATGCAAAACTCATAGAGAGACAAATATTGCTGACACTAAAAAAAGACATTTTGATAGTAGAATGAAGAAAATGGCTGTAATATCATGCAGTGAACAATGAGGGGAATCTTCATGGACCAAGTTATAACATTATTCTTATCTAATCTATGAATAGTGAGAACATTTATGTCCTGAACAAATTGGCAAAATTGTACTACATAATATTCTTGAACAAAATAAGATAGCACATCAGCATTGCTAAATCATTTTTTCCTTTGATAACATTTATACAAACAAACCCTTCACTTAGAAACCATCTTGTCCAATCCCATGCTCACAACAAGTTTCATTAAAATCCATTAAAAATTGTAGCTTCTATTGCATCCAAAAAAAAATTTGTGCCTTGCTTTTACTTTTTTAAGCAAGGGGAATAACTCAAACGTTATCAATCCAAAATCACACCAAGTTTAATCAAAATCCATTGACAGACTGATGGACAGGGTGACTACAATATATGTCATGTGAGTGAATATAACAATACATCTGTTCAAGATGTAGGCCTATATAATTAAAAATATATAATTTTTTAGTAGGCCTATTCATAGAAACAAGTATATATGGAATGCAACATGCCATGTTAATAAATTATGGTTTTAACTACCAACAAAGAACTCTTAGCATTTTCATAATTCAGGACTTCCAAAGAATTTATTGACTCAAACAGTTCAAACTATATTAGTAAATATATGATTAACATGTACAATATATATATCTACAAGACATGCTATATAAATCATTATGTATGAATAAAGAAGAAAGCAATAACGAGCTATAAAATATGACAACATCAATATGTGAAATTATTACATCTTACAGCAAGTTAATATAAATGACCTCATATTAAGACAAATAGGTTTAATTAGTTATAAATATTCATCAGGTTTTCAGGCTATTTTAAATTGGAAATCAGAAATTGAACAAATAACCATATAATGACAAGATTAATTTGAAATAAAAGTTTGTATTTTCAGCATTCTACTTTACTTTATAAAATAGAAAATTTTAAAATATTTCAAATTATACTGGGATAAAAATTCTATTCCAGAAATCCTTATCAGATTTTCTGCATTAAATCATTATTGGATGGTTTTAAATTATAAATCAAGTAAGACAAACAACCTTATGACGACAATATTATTTATATAAAATGAAAGTTTTGTATCAGCATTCTAAATAACCTTATTTAACACAAAATTCCAAATTTTACTTTTTATTTCAATATTAACCAGAATAACAATTAGAATTTTTTTTACTTTATATTTTTCAAATATTGTGATAATTAAAAGTCTTCAAGAAAAAATTATTTTACTAAAATTCATTGGTACTAGGTTTATTAAGATAACAATAAGAATTGTTTTGGGGCTTTACTAGCATAACAATTACAATTTATTTAGACTTTACTAGGATAACAATTAAAATTTTATTTGGACTTGACTAGGGTAACAATTAGAATTTATTTTGACTTTTATATAATAACAATTAGAATTCTAATAGTTTACTAGGATAACAATTAGAATTTTATTTGGACTTTACTAGGATAACAATTAGAATTTTATTTGGATTTTACTAGGAGAACAATAAGAATTTTTTGTAATTTTACAGGATAATAATCAAAAAACTAATCTTATACTTCTTTCTTATCGATTATTATGGTTTACAATCAGATCAACCAGGAATTTATAGGCTACTGAAAAAAATTTTTTATTTAAATTTGTCTAAATTTAAGAATTCTACTTGAATTACTAATTTATAAAGACTATATATCATTAGGTTAAAAATAATTACTCTAATAAAGATAAATATTTGCCAAAATGAAAAAAAAAATTAATTCTACAGATCTATATAATAATATAAAGAATATGCCATTATAAAATATAATGTAATTCTACTTGGGCTAAAAATTTGCCATATTATAATAAATGTTTAAAATTTTTACTTAAACTGAATATTTGCCATTACAGTAATAAGAATTTTTTAAGCTAAATATTCGCCAATATAATATATACACAAATGTATAGAAATTGAGGTGTTTTAAAATTAAGTTTCCAAATTCACTAACCTCCTGTATCTGTAGGACACCTTTCAATATCAAAATTTCCAGCACCCATCCTTTTCCATTTGACACCTTCATATTTCTCATTTTCACAGATCTTATTGGTTTTATTTCCTGTAAGAATACAATTATAAATGCATTTTCAAAAATAAATTGTGTATAATGAAAATTAAATCTTCATTCTTTATAGTTGCTGGTTTGGATTATGAAGACACATAATAGTCATACAATGATAAAAACGTTGCCAGAACATGGAAAATGAGAAATCTATAGAAGCACACAACAAGACACCTTTTTTATCTTGGTACTCTAGAATTCTTCATCAGGTGAAATCCTTAAATTATTTTATCATGAAGTAACACCAATTACACCAAAGTATATATTTCTATGCCCAGTAATACATTTTCAAAGACAACCCAGCTTCAAAGAGATAAAGTCAGGATGATATAGATTATATCCTTTTCCATGAATTACAGTCTGCTTACAAACTAAGTTGACATGACATTTAATCAGTGGAGATCAGAAGGATAAGGGTTATTTTCTCCAAGATTTCCTTCCAAGACATTACAATAGACTGACAGGAGTAAGATATTTTTAACATAATCTCTGTATTAATTATCTTTGAAGCACCGATGATCAAGAAAGAATGATATAAAAACAATGATTATTTACAAGGATAAGAACTAAGTTTTTAGAGGATCTTGTCTACCAGCTTGTTCTTTCCTGGATCATGAAGGCTTAACAAACTTGTAAATGGATCAATAATATGAAACTCAACCGTCTTCCACATATGTAGGTTTTTTTAAAAATTTATGATAGGACTACATGTCCATGATCTGACAGAATTTCAAGCGTAGGAGGGTAAAAATTTGAACACGAGATGTCTGAACTTGCGTTTCAATCAATTTGAATTTGTACTTTGTAGTTCACTGTGTATGTGTCTCTATTTATCCCTGTATGTCTTATTTCCAGGAGCAAATGGTATTATTGACTTCCTACCTGGTAAAAGGAAGACATGAGCTGTAAGATTACTGGTACCAGCAGTGTTGGTAATATAACATGTATAGTTAGCATCAGATGTTACTCTTCTCACTGCTAATCTACTACCAGCAGGGATTAACTCCTCAATAATCTCATCCCCATGATCTGAGATTATCTCTACACCATTCTTATACCACTTGTAATCAAATGTTTGTCGTGTATCATCAGGTGTCACACAACGGAATCCAATAGATTGACCAAGTTCACGACTTGCTGCTAAAGGTGTAACTTCAATATGGGGATAAGTTATAACATCTACCATTACAGATTTATACTGAAGTTGTCCAAAATCACTGATACTACAGGTAAACTCTCCTGGAATAAATAATGAATCAGGTCTAAATAAATAAATTAAATGAGGACAAAGCATTTGTATTCCTTGTTTTGGAAGGAATAAATGTGGACCAAGCCTTTGTATTCCTTGTTTTGGAAGGAATAAATGAATAAATGTGGACCAAGCCTTTGTATTCCTTGTTTTGGAAAGGAATGAACGTATAAATGAGGACCAATCATTTGTATTCCTTGTTTTGGAAGGAATAAATGAATAAATGAGGACCAAGCCTTTTTATTCTTTGTTTTGGAAGGAATAAATGAGGACCAAGCATTTCTATTCCTTGTTTTGAAAGGAAAAGATGAAAAAATGAGGACCAAGCATTTGTATTCCTTGTTTTGGAAGGAATAAATGAATAAATGAGGACCAAGCCTTTGTTTTCCTTGTTTTGGAAGGAATAAATTAATAAATGAGGACCAAGCATTTGTATTCCGTGTTTTGGAAGGAATAAATTAATAAATAAATAAATGAGGACCAGGCATTTGTAATTTCTTCTTTTGAAAGAAATGAAAGAATAACTAATGATTAATTTTTAACGGTAATTCTGTTTTGAAAGGGATGAATTGTGAATGAGTGAGGACTAAGCACTTGTAATTCATTGTTTTGAAATAATGAATCATGACTAAGCACTTGTAATTTATTGTTTTGAAATAATGAATCATGACTAAGCACTTGTAATTCATTGTTTTGAAATAATGAATCATGACTAAGCACTTGTAATTTATTGTTTTGAAATAATGAATCATGACTAAGCACTTGTAATTAATTGTTTTGAAAAAATGAATCATGACTAAGCACTTGTAATTCATTGTTTTAAAAGTGGGTGAATGAATCGGGACTAAGCACGTGTAATTCATTGTTTTGAAATAATGAATCATGACTAAGCACTTGTAATTCATTGTTTTGAAATAATGAATCATGACTAAGCACTTGTAATTCATTGTTTTGAAATAATGAATCATGACTAAGCACTTGTAATTTATTGTTTTGAAATAATGAATCGGGACTAAGCACTTGTAATTCATTGTTTTGAAAGTGGATGAATCATGACTAAGCACGTGTAATTCATTGTTTTGAAATAATGAATCATGACTAAGCACTTGTAATTCATTGTTTTGAAATAATGAATCATGACTAAGCACTTGTAATTCATTGTTTTGAAAGTGGATGAATCATGACTAAGCACGTGTAATTCATTGTTTTGAAATAATGAATCATGACTAAGCACTTGTAATTTATTGTTTTGAAATAATGAATCATGACTAAGCACTTGTAATTAATTGTTTTGAAAAAATGAATCATGACTAAGCACTTGTAATTCATTGTTTTAAAAGTGGGTGAATGAATCGGGACTAAGCACGTGTAATTCATTGTTTTGAAATATTGAATCATGACTAAGCACTTGTAATTCATTGTTTTGAAATAATGAATCATGACTAAGCACTTGTAATTCATTGTTTTGAAATAATGAATCATGACTAAGCACTTGTAATTCATTGTTTTGAAATAATGAATCATGACTAAGCACTTGTAATTTATTGTTTTGAAATAATGAATCATGACTAAGCACTTGTAATTCATTGTTTTGAAATAATGAATCATGACTAAGCACTTGTAATTCATTGTTTTGAAATAATGAATCATGACTAAGCACTTGTAATTCATTGTTTTGAAATAATGAATCATGACTAAGCACTTGTAATTCATTGTTTTGAAATAATGAATCATGACTAAGCACTTGTAATTCATTGTTTTGAAAAAATGAATCATGACTAAGCACTTGTAATTCATTGTTTTGAAATAATGAATCATGACTAAGCACTTGTAATTCATTGTTTTGAAATAATGAATCATGACTAAGCACTTGTAATTCATTGTTTTGAAATAATGAATCATGACTAAGCACTTGTAATTCATTGTTTTGAAATAATGAATCATGACTAAGCACTTGTAATTTATTGTTTTGAAATAATGAATCGGGACTAAGCACTGTAATTCATTGTTTTGAAAGTGGATGAATCATGACTAAGCACTTGTAATTCATTGTTTTGAAATAATGAATCATGACTAAGCACGTGTAATTCATTGTTTTGAAAGTGGATGAATCATGACTAAGCACTTGTAATTCATTGTTTTGAAAGTGGATGAATCATGACTAAGCACGTGTAATTCATTGTTTTGAAAGTGGATGAATCATGACTAAGCACGTGTAATTCATTGTTTTGAAAGTGGATGAATCATGACTAAGCACGTTGTAATTCATTGTTTTGAAAGTGGATGAATCATGACTAAGCACTTGTAATTCATTGTTTTGAAAGTGGATGAATCATGACTAAGCACTTGTAATTCATTGTTTTGAAAGTGGATGAATCATGACTAAGCACGTGTAATTCATTGTTTTGAAAGTGGATGAATCATGACTAAGCAGTTGTAATTCATTGTTTTGAAAGTGGATGAATCATGGCTAAGCACGTGTAATTCATTGTTTTGAAAGTGGATGAATCATGACTAAGCACTTGTAATTCATTGTTTTAAAAGTGGGTGAATCATGACTAAGCACTTGTAATTCATTGTTTTAAAAGTGGGTGAATGAATCAGGACTAAGCACGTGTAATTCATTGTTTAGAAAGGGATGAGTCATTCTTAATTTCAATAATAGTAACACCTGTTAAAGGTCTATTAAAAATAATGAATAAAATTAGGTATTAAATTAATTTAAAGCTTTACGATTTTCAGACAAAAAGTTCTCTACTGTATGTTGCTATTGAAGTACCGGTATGACATATATCTTTGATGAGACTTTTTTTTATCTTAATTTCCTAGTCATTGCTGAAGAATTGCCCTCCTCCACCCCTTCTAGTCCATCCATTTTGTTTTCTCCAATCTTTTGTTGTTCTTATATTTATGTTATAACATCATTTATTGTGTTATATAATAAATGTTATTTTCCTCCACACAAACTTGTTTCATCCACTGTGGGGAGAAGGGTAGACGCAAATCTTTAATGAGACTTTTTTTTACTTAATTTTAAACAAATTTTAAATTCATAAATATTTTGTTTTTATTTTTTTTTTCTTAAAATTTATTTATAAAATTTTTGTAAAATTGTTTATTTTTAACCTTTTCATATTTGGGGGGGAAAAAAAAATTTTAAATGAACTTTTTTATCCAAAAACCCAAAAAAAAAAATTTTCCCTTGTTTTACAAGAATTTTGTATTTTAAAAAATTTAAAAAAATTCTTGATTGAAATAAATTTAAATTTTTTTTGTAACCCTTTGGTTAAAACCCAAAATTTTTAAAAAATTTAATTAAAAAATCAAAAAAAAAAATTTTATTTTTTGTTTTTACCCAAAAAAAATTTTTATCTTATAAAAATTTATAAAGGTTTTAAATTAAACGTTTTTTAGTTTAAATTTAATTTTTAATTTTTAATTAAAATTGTTTTAATTTAATTTTGTTTGGAAATAATCTTTCGAAATTTTTTAAAAATTATTTATTAATTTTTTGTAAAAAAAAGGGTAACAAGGCAATTAAAAGGAATTTAAAAAAGGGTTTTGAAAGGTTTTTGAAATCAAGGGATAACCTTTATTAACTTACTTATTATTTTTTTATAATTTCTCAAAAATGGTTTTTTGGTATAAAAATGCAGAATTTATATCACAAAATCATGTTTTACTTTGTAATTTCAATACAATTCTATTTCTGCGGAGCTTACTCTTGAAAAATTTCTGATTTCAAAGAAAATCTCATGTGATATTCAGATGACAGGTTTGTCTGTAGAATTATAATTTCATATAGGTCAGACATTTATAATTCATTTTTAATTTGGCTTGTTTCAAGTTTTGACAGGACTGTCTATTTGATTTTATGATTCGATATCTTGTACTTCAATGAGTTTTGTCTACATGTTTCTGCAGTAAATTTAGCTGGAAGCTGTACTTTTTCACAGAACACCTGCCATTGTTATTTTCTTCTTATCTATAATACAATGATAGCTATTCATTTGATAACTACTTCTTTTGTTGTTGCTTTAAAAGTGGAAGTTTGATTAATAGATAAGGATTTGAATATCTCAAGAGCCCATCAAAGAAGACACTCTGAAAGCATATGCTGAGTTGCAAAACCAAGACTCTAACATGGTAATGTTTTGGGGGAAAGAGCACTTATTGACCCATTTACTTCACAGATGGCCATATATATTCAAACTTCAAAATTAAATATTTTGTAAAAATTAGGCAAAATCATTTAAAAAATTGCCCTTTTTAAATTTAATAAAACAATTTCAGAAGGCTTTACATACCACTATACCAGGGAACTATCCTTTGGTCTTACTTATTTAATTTCACATAAAAATAATTTTTTATTGAAAGTATTATTATTTCTTGTATTTCATTTGATTAGTAAAGTAACAGCTGAACATTTGAGCTTTGGAAAAAATTCCAGAATAAATATTGTATGGCATTAGATTATCAAGGTAACATATTTCTATTTGTTAGTTACCTAAAATAATTATATTGTATATATAACTTCATTATATGTATAATATTAAAGAGTGTAATAGTAATTTTTAAAAAAAAATCGGGAAGAAGTACATTTTCCCTATATACTTGTATATAGATTTACTACTCTTTATTCTATCATTGTCAATCAAATTTTATTCAATGACTTTCTATTGAATTAGTATATAAATAGGGTAATGAGCCTGGAGCTGTTTGTGGCTAACTGTAGAGATTTACTATGATTTACAAGATGGAAGTGAGGATAGAGGCATCTTACAGTTGTCTTCAATAGCCAATATATTATATAAATGTTGTTAGTTATCTTCATTACGTACTTCAGCTGACATCCCCGGGCTTTTATCCATAATCCTATTGAATTATCTATATTTAACTGAACTTTCAATTTTTATTTGTTGTTTTTCATTTGTTATAGCAAGTCATCCAGGAGGTTTGCATATGACACATGCCTTGTGTATGCAAATGAACTAAAAAAAATCCATACAGAACTTAGTTTTGCATAGTGTCCATCAAGAACTCTAAATCTAGATGGAACTCTTAAATCTAGAAGTGCGTTGAATTGTTTAAATAACTGTTACAACGTTTAGTAACTCATCGATTTGACACGACACGTTCATTATTAAACAACAAATCGCTAAAAAAACATTTTGTTTTAATTGGACATAGTGTAGTTTCATGTTTCATTTTAGAAAAAAAAGAGTTTTTTTTAAAAAATAATACACAGATTTCTTTTTTCCATGTTTCTTATAAGTAATCAAATGTTAAAACCCATATTCCCTTTCAACAAATGCAAAAAGTTGTAGAACATAGTAGTTTAATTTTCATTTAAAAAAAGAAAAAAAAATCAAAAATTTTTTAAATAAATATCAAATTCCCCAACATGTAAAAGCAGAAAAAAGTTTAATTTTCTTGGGAAAAAACCAAAAAGAAAAAAATTGAAAGTAAGTTTAAACAGTTAAAAATTGATGTTTGAAGTACGAAGACAAAAGGAGAATAAAAAAAAATAAGATTGCCTGTAGAATAATGATAAAGTCAAGCACATCTTTATAATTCAAGTCTCTACCATCTGCAGAAGAACCGGAAAAGAAGTGTTTACAGTTATTGTGACAGAAACACTAGTTCTGTCAAATACCCACCATGATTAAAAGAAATTATACAATGGTGAATTATTTCAACACAATTATAAAAAAAAACACATGAAACATATTAAGAAGGTAATTGAAATCCTACATTAAAACTGGCAGGAAACATAAATACTGTCTAGGAAAACCAAAATTTCAAAATGACTATATTTAGAGCAGAGACTAGCTGAATTAAATG
This sequence comes from Nipponacmea schrenckii, assembly GCA_030562195.1. Classification (NCBI taxonomy): domain Eukaryota; kingdom Metazoa; phylum Mollusca; class Gastropoda; family Lottiidae; genus Nipponacmea; species Nipponacmea schrenckii. Next base: position 4,947,698 of record CM060200.1, read on the forward strand.
CAATTGGTTGAGGTGACGTCAAGACCATTATGAATCAACCAACGCTTTTAATTTTTCATTGAAAGCAAAAAATAGTTATTATCTGAAGATGGTTATTATCTGAAAATAGTTTTATTCTCATTTTGATTTCTACTTTATAACAAATAATTCAACACTGCAAAATAACAAACCTTTGTCTAGTATAAAAAGTATGATTGTAATCAAAGATTTAAAAGAAAGAGAAAATCAAAATCCAGTGAGCCTTTATTTATCAAATTCAGTTTCTATTCTTTTTTGATACAAAAAAAATATTGTAATATTGCTGATTATAACAACAAATTATGTTGTTTTTGTAAAGCCTATTAGTCCATTGTCACAATTGTGAAATTTGTTTATATTTTGAATATAAATTTTATCCTGATTGTATCCAGTAATTTAAATGATATTATAAAACCTCTTTTATTCTTCAATATTATGTTTGATAACATAAATGATAACATTATCTCAATAAAGACATATTATATATTTTAAATTTTTCTTTGCTACTAGAGGTCACCATCATTATGTAAAACTTGTTTTATCAAACTATTGAATTAAAATGTACAGATATAATGAAACATATAATTCTTATATTGTCATAATTATAAAACTTGTTTTATCAAACTATTTAAATGTACAGATATTGTCAATCAACGTTGAACCCTAGTATTATCACACTGTCAAAATAAATTGAACAGATGTCAGAATCTATATATTGACATTGTCACATCGTAATGAAAGTTACATATTCTTAGTGAAAGTCACAGATTTTAAACATAATTTAAGTTGATGGTGAACAACCTTTTTCTTATTCCTACAATATATCCATGTTTTATTTCTTGACAGTTTTAATAATAGCCTGTTTATATCTTTTAAAAATAATTTATATATTAAAAATTTCAATAATTCATATAAGCATCATTCTAACTATATCTTAACACAGACAAACATCACTCTTACTCAAAAAAATATTTTAACATGGACAAACATCACACTAACTCATAAAAATATTTAACTTGGACAAACATCACTCTAACTCATAAAAATATTTTAACTCAAACACATCACTCTTACTCATAAAAGCATTTTACGGTAACTCATAAAAAAACTTTAACACAAACAAACATCAATATAACTCATAAAAATATTTTAACACAAACATCACTCTAAATCATAAATATATCTGAACAAAGACTAACATCACTCTAACTCATAACAATATCTTAACAAGGACAAACATCACTATAACTTCATAAAAATACTTTAACACAAACAAACATCACTTCAAACTTCATAAAAATATTTTAACAAGGACAAACATCACTATAACTCATAAAAACATTTTAACACAATCACTCTAAATCATAAATATATCTGAACACAGACAAACATCACTCTAAATCATTAAAATATTTTAACACAGAAAAACATCACTCTAACTCATTATAATATTTAACTTGGACAAACATAACTCTAAATCATAAAAATATCTCTACACAGACAAACATCACTCTAACTCATTAAAATATTTAACTTTGACAAACATCACTCTAACTCATAAAAATATTTCAACATTTCGGCACACAAAAAAAAATGCGATGGCCATCGTAATATGCCCACATTTATAATGGCAGCCAATTTGTCCAGGATGTTGACAAGAATTATCAGTATGTGAAAGATTTTTCTTGATTTTTAATAAAACTTCATCCTTGAGTTATAACAAACACTCACATTCAGTTTCATCAAAATCCATCAAGAAACCAGCTCTTTATCGTGTCCTCAAAGAATTCAAGGCCTCAAAAAAAAAAAAATATTACCTTTATCATAAACTGTGACACCATCAATATTTAATACTGACATCTGTTTATCATTCATTGTTCTTGGTATTCTAACTTCCCATGCATTTCTGTCACTAACAGAAACATTAACCAAGTATCCATCCTTAAACCATTTAAAACTCATATTGGCAGAACCACGGGCTGTACATGCCAGGGTCAACAACTTCCCTTCAACTGCAGGCTTCTTGTCATAGTTTTCTACATATAGTAATTTCATTTCTGAAATAAAAGGAAACAAAATAAAGTCAAATTTTTCTTTTAAAGGTGTCCTTCAGATTTGAAAATATTTTTTCATCCATTTAAGAACAAATTAATGAAGTCTGTAATTAGCGTCAGACTATGCAATATATGTATAATATTTAGTATAGTTGACACACTTTTCAAAATTATCAGAGAAACAAGCTTAGAATCGTTTTACTAAGAAGCATAAAAAAAAAAAAATCTGCATAAATATTTCTATTGGTGATTATAAATAGTCTACAGACTGTCATCAAGGACATTGCAAATTACAACCAATATTAGTGGCTCAATCAAGGAACCTAGCTATTAAATATTTGTCCGAACTTAGGCTGAATATTGTCATCTATTTAAATTTAAGACCCCACATCTTTCTAGTAAACCCTTCCACATGCATGCATGTTTACTAGCATTATGATATAAGTATATGTACTAATGGAAGAGGTTATTTATATAGTAAGGGGTTTTTGTATGCTAGTTGAATTATATCAAGCTATGATCTGGTTACAATGAATGTGTTTATATTGGGAATCCTCCCTTGATATCTTTGTATGCATATATGTAGTATTGGAACTTCAGCATTGTAGTAAAAATTTACCTGGATCCACAAAGTATTTGATGTTTTCTAAATCTACAGATATATTCATAAATCGACCATGAGTTATCAGCCCTTGTATTGTATCATTAACCAGAGGTAACTCTGCTGTTTCTACATAGAAATGGAACAACATAACTTTGGAATCTTTCTCTGTCCTGAAATGAGGAAAAAAAACCATTGGAAACAATCCTTTACCCATAGAGAAAAAATCACTTTGTGGGAAGGGGAATAGGAAGGGGCAATAATCATGGTAATACAACAAATTCTTCATACAGCAGATACAACAACTTAGAATTTCATTAAAACTTCTTGATCTATCAGTAGATCTTTCAGCAAAGTAGGGTAACATCCATAAACATTATCCTAAAACATGCATTATAGTAATAAACATAATTTATTATGACAGCTCTACACCATAACACATGACATATGGTGCTTCATGTACATCTAGAAATCTAAAAAAAACTCTATATGACAATAGTTTCCTGTGCAGGGAAAATAACACTAGAGAAAGAAAAATGTTACCAATCAGAAAATGTTTTTTGTTCATTATGACTGAGTGATCTAATGTTCAATAAATTTAGAAAAAGTTCTAATCCTCATGAATACTTGAATCTAAATGTTCTTAATTTGTCAAAAGACAGACATAAGATTTCTGTTTCCAGTAATTGCTTCAACCTCAATTTTCAAATACAACATTATCGATTTTTATCGGATTTTAAGAAGAGATTTTTTTCTAGCGGAAAATCACATTAAATGTAAATCATAATATCGTATAACTTTGACTGAGAAATTTTTTTTTCACCAGGAAAGGTCTTGTACAAATTTATCTCTAAATGTTACAATTCACAAGTCCCTTTAACACAACCTTGAAATAAGGTTCACTAAAAGAGAACTATATTTAGCCTGGTTGTCACTAGGTCAGATTGGTACATATCTGCTCTCCAGTCAGTGAACTCACATTCAAAATGCCTCCCACCATTAAAAGAGCGATGATTTAAAAGTCGTGATTCATTTTGCCACATTTAAACATTGGAACTATTCTCAGTCCGGATAATTTATTTTCAGTCTATACATAGCTATAGATCTGAATAAGTTACTTGATTAAAAAGATTTATTTCTGTAAGCCAGCTGGTGATTGGGAATATCCATTTATATAAGTTGTCTGACCAGAGCATAGGAGGGCAAATCTAGCGACACAAGACATCATACATCATACTACCTACTAATAGACTGGTTTTTCACTGAAAATTTAGCCACAGTTTGGAAATTTTGGTTACTGGCTTGATAAATAAACTTATCCTTTACTTTTATTTGTTTTTACATCATTACATTCATCATTATTAAGAAGAACTGCAAGGAAACTGTTCCAAGTTCCAAGTAGTAGGTCATACTATGTCACTTATAATGGATTAGAGTGGATGAAAGACCTTCCTAAAATAGAGAATTCTTGTTCCTTTCAATCAAATGTGACATTTATTGTTTACTTCCTATATGTCTGCCTGCTTTCTGCAAATGTATTTAAGTTCATAATCAAAGTGACCAAAAGAATAAACTCAAGTTCATAATCACCAGAATTAAAAGCACAATCAAAGTCACCAAAAGAATCATTTCAAACTCATATTAAAGTCACCAAAGAATCATGTCAAATTCACTATTAAAGTCACCAAAAGAATCATTTCAAATTCATATTAAAGTCACCAAAGAATCATGTCAAATTCACTATTAAAGTCAACAAAAGAATCATTTCAAATTCACTATTAAAGTCACCAAAAGAATCATGTCAAATTCACTATCAAAGTCACCAAAAGAATCATGTCAAATTCACTATTAAAGTCACCAAAGAATCATGTCAAATTCACTATTAAAGTCACCAAAGAATCATGTCAAATTCACTATTAAAGTCATTAAAGTCACCAAAGAATCATGTCAAATTCACTATTAAAGTCACCAAAAGAAACATATCAAATTCACTATTAAAGTCACCAAAGAATCATGTCAAATTCACTATTAAAGTCACCAAAAGAATCATGTCAAATTCACTATCAAAGTCACCAAAGAATCATGTCAAATTCACTATTATAGTCACCAAAAGAAGCATGTCAAATTCACTATTAGAGTCACCAAAAGAATCATGTCAAATTCACTATTAGAGTCACCAAAAGAAGCATGTCAAATTCACTATTATAGTCACCAAAAGAATCATGTCGAATTCACTATTAGAGTCACCAAAAGAAGCATGTCAAATTCACTATTAGAGTCACCAAAAGAATCATGTCAAATTCACTATTAGAGTCCCCAAAAGAAGCATGTCAAATTCACTATTAGAGTCACCAAAAGAAGCATGTCAAATTCACTATTAGAGTCACCAAAAGAATCATGTCAAATTCACTATTAAAGTCACCAAAAGAATCATGTCAAATTCACTATTAAAGTCACCAAAAGAATCATGTCAAATTCACTATTAAAGTCAATAAACATGAAAAGCAAATATATTCAACCAATATCCTGTGTACAAAAGTTTCTCATGTTCAGTCTGGTAGTTGGAATCAAGAGAGTAAGCTAATGTTGCTATAATAGCAATCTTCCTCCTATTGCAAAAATTATTGCATCAATTATCACTCTACATTAGCCCCAGAAGGACCAGAAAGCAACATGGTAATTTAATTTTCATATAATTTCTTTTTCAAATGTAACTGACACTAGCTCAGAATAAATGTCTGGTTTGTGTTCAAACAATAGTTGGATCTATATATCAATTTTATTCAAGTAAAATAGATTTGGGATAATTTGTCTGAAGAACATAAAATTATTGGTAAATGGGTTGTACAATGTCTAAAATGAACCTCTACAGTCTATCTGTTATTATTATAGGAAATAACTAGACTTTATCCCTTAGAATACAAATATTTATGCAATATAAAGAACTTGCTATTTAAACAGTAATATGCTGTCCTCTTCAATTCGTCAAAAATAAATTGAAAGGTATCATTGTAAAAAGTCAAGATTAGAATTCAAGAATTTTCACATAAACCTGATCTTTAACGACATCTCAAAATCTTATATAATAGCAACAATATTTCTAATATTCTACATATATCATCACGTAAGCTAAAGGTCTCAAGAAACTGAAATAAAAAAAGCAAAAGTATCAAAACACTTGCTCATTTAGTGTAAAGAAGTAGTTCTAATTCCAGCCAATATTTCTTAGTTGAATGTGCAGACGTAATTCAAGTTGTTGAACAGATACACTTATATTATATAGAATTAGGAACAACTTGTAGATTAGATTGATGATGATGTGAAGCAATATAATTGTCTAAGAGCGTAATAGAAAATGAATACTGTAGAATAAGGAAAAATAATGAAATTTGAAGAACACCACAGTAATCCAAACTGAGACATTGACAAGCATTGTGTTGTAACATGATAGGATTTTAATGATGTCAATTTAAACCTGTCAATACAAATGAAAATTTATCACAGAAATAACATAGATCTTGATTGCATTGCTTGTGAACCTAACTAGCCAATTACACTTCTTACTCTGACATAAAGTATTTAACAACATAAATCATTCAACACAGAGAAACATTGTGATTTGTAATAAGATTCTGGTGCTGCAGTGGCTCAGTGAGTTAGATGCTTGCTTGTCAGTGATGCAGGTCTGAAGGACTGACATGGAAAAAGCGTCTAGTCGTGGGATGGGACAATAAACCAAGGCCCCGCGTGCTACAGGCTGTGCAAGTTAAAGAACCCTAGACAGTTGGAAATCGCCAAAAGATAGTCTTGGCAAAAATTCCCTTGTTGCACACTGCATGGTGTTGCCCATATTAGCCCATAAGGTGCAGAAGAGTGGGACATAAAACTCCATTTATTTCATTTTATTTGTAATAAGATTCAACTATTAGAATATTCCTTAAATAAGTCAACAAAATATTGCCTTATTCTGGAAGTTAACAGACTTATAGAGAGAGACTAGAATAGAAACAGCAATTGTTTTTTCTTATTGGTAACTGTCAAAACAATTTACATCAGGCACGACTGAATATCAGGAATCAGATGTACCAGATGCACTTTAGATAAAGGTTGTTATATCATGGTCTCCTTGGTTGTAACAATATTTTTAACCCCAAATTTGATCAACCTTTTTCAATTGATCAGATCAAGTCATTAAACATAATGAAATCAATTTAAAAACATACAAGCCTGAAAGTCTAATATTAGAAAGTTAGCCCCCATTTCCAGAACTAAATGACCTGTCAGAGAAGAGGCCTGGGATAAGCTCTTGTTAGATAGATTAGAATGGAACAATAAATAAAAATAAAATCAGTAGGGAATTACAGATACACAGCAGAAACACTAACTGAAACAGGATTAATTTTTTTACACCATATTAATTTTTTTACACCATTCTAAATAAGTATATTAATAATACATCATACTTGAAACAATGATTTCCACAGTTCATAAATAGTCATCAGGAGTGCCTTATTACCAATCTTCAAGGGAACTAATTTCTTGGAAATTTCAGACATAATGGTCAATTAATTTCTGATAGCTACCAGAAAATCTATCATTCCAGCTATTTCATGCATTTAATTAAAAATAAAAAGATATTTGTCTTATTATTGGCTTGAGTTTAATTATCGAAGGGGAAATAAAGACTAAATAATTAACAATTTATTGTTAAAACCCTCATTGGTACACTAAGGGAAATAAGAAATCTAATAACTGGAAAAATAAAAAGATGGCAAAATATCAGAAACATATCTTAATTTGATGCACCAATAAAAGTTGCTAACCATAATTTTTCGAACAAATGTCTATTCAAAACATACAGACATCAACCATATAAGTATAGTTACATGTACATCTTTCTTGCGAGGGGCACACGACAAGGAACCAGCAGCAGCGACATAACGCGAGAAACCAACAAGTGGGGGAGAAACAAATCAAAGCACGGAGACGAATCCAAGTCGAAGATAGCCACGTCCTATTTTTCAAGGAACAACCAAGAAAAACTGTTGATGTTAATATCTATAATTTTGTTCTAGAACAAGAACAAGATTGTCATTACAAACCTGAACTTCATAATGGCAGATAATTTAGAAATAAATTCTATTTAGACTGCTTATATCTGGCACAATAAAAACTTGAAACATTTCTAAACTATGTATTTTCTTGTCTACTTAACTCTTAGCCCAACCAGATCAACAATAGCATGTAGTTTGCCAGACAAAGTAATATATGCCCACTGTCAGCATTACATTTGAACCAAAACTAGGCAGAACAGTAACAATCACTGGAATGAACTATTCAACCTTCAATCATACACTTCTTTTCTGGGGTGATAAATGTAGGGCCTACAATATTTTATTAAAATCTGTCAAGAATTGTACCTTTTAACAATAAAT